>VZUI01049412.1:0-73912 GCA_013401135.1 Cettia cetti | reverse complement strand
GGACTATGCTAAGTTATCAGACTTAAGGAATTACAAGTATGCATGCTAAGAATACTGAGGATACATCAAAGTTATATGAAAGGTATGTAAAAGAAAAGGCAAAAACTGGCATCAATATGGTGCTGTTTTCTTCTTTATTCCACATGGGAAACCCACTGTTAAAACTACTAAATGACTTAAGTTTAAAGCAAAGCAAAACTGAGGTCTTTGTGACATAGGAAAATATCAAACTTTTAAGATTCATGTTTTAAATTAGGACATACAGTTGAAAACTGAAAATATTCCAAGGAAAGAACAGAAAAAAATATTGCAATGATGTTAATTTTAAATAGGATAGGAAAAAAATCTAGGTATTTTCACATTAGCCTGAAATGGCTGGTATTACACACACACGCACACATGCTTCTTCCATTTCAGTTTAATATTAATTTTTTTTCTAGTTATTTTCAGACAGCTTCCTGAATTTAGGCTAAAGCCCTGAAGTCTTTTTTTCTGATTGGTTTTTTGCTGGTTTTTGTTGTTGTTATTGTTGGAGTTTTTTTATAAACAGTTGCTAAAATTTCTTTCGGAAAATTGAAAATATTTGTAGAAAACTCAATTTTGTGCCCATTAAGGATTAAAAAAAGACCAAAACAACTCAAAACTGCAGTACTCAAAAAAAATTACTGCCTTGTGTTCAAATTATAACAAAACTTGTGTTCACTCCACAGATTCTGCTCATGGGCATCCCGAAACAAAACAAAGGTTGCCCAGTCTGCCAGATGTATCCAGGTCAATATTTACAGTTCCCATGTGTCAAAATGAGCTCAGACACATAATCATCAAACAACAAAAACAGTTGTGAATAGAAATTTTTTTTTAATGTAAAACAGATGAATAGTATCCAAATTTTCTGTCCTGGTCCTCGCAGACCTCATGCTCTCCTTATGCATTTTCTACACTTAGAAAATATCTTCAGAACAAAACTTAGAAAATAAAAAAAAAAAAAAAAATCTTTTTACTGGATATAGAGGGATGTGCTCCATAGATTAAATAAAGGGATTGAGTTTATGGGACATTGTAATGTTCTCTGCTTTCATTTTAACTAGCTCCCCACAGGTCTTGGCTGACTTTCTTTGTTCTCCACCCTGCTGTAAAGGCTAAGGACTTGATATAAAACATTGTACTCTGAAGGAAGGAGAAGAAATTATTAAATCATGTAACCACTTCTCATTTTATACTGAACTTAGACCAATTGTTTTTAATCTTTACATAGCCAGAGGTTTGCTGCTCCTTTTCAGATTTGAAGAGGTATTTGCCAGGTATTTTTCTAACTCAAAATGTCTGATAAAAGATACTCTCCATCCTGCTTCTCTTACAGCCTTGGATCATGGTTACAACAATCCTACTGTAACAGATAGAATAAATTCTATGGTCCCTGTGTAATCACCCAAGGAAAACCAGTCGCTCAGCAAACTTTTTCCTTCTTCACTCACCCTTCTTAAAACCATGGAGACATTGATAATGCTCCTGTAGGTCTAAAAGGCCTAAAGCCTTTGGGAGGTCTTTGTAATGAAAAGGGATACACTTCACTTCTGATCTTGTTTACTGCAAGACAGATTAGAGAAAGTCTCATAAATGAGATCTCAGATTGAGCAGGCACAGAGTGAAAATCAAGTGTAGTGCTTGTGTTCAGTTGTCTGTCTGCAAACGGAGATGATGCATGACAGTTTTTCATAAATGATGTTCAAAATCACTGATTCAGAGAAAGGCTCTCCATTGATTTCAGCAGGCTTTGAACCATGTTCTCAATGGGAAAAGAAAGCAAAAGAAAAAAATAAATGAACTCACCACTGCTTAAGACAACAGGGGCACAGAGAGGTGTTTTTTAGACCACTGAAAAACCTACCTGACCTTTACATATATTTTGTTTTCTTTCAGAAAATCTTGGCCTTTCTAGCCTAAGTGTCATGGGGTTTTCTTAAGATTTAAATACCTAAGGAGTGTTGAAATGGGATCTAATCTCATAAATCACCCAGGCAGTTCTGCAAACGTTCACATCTTATTCCTTTCACTGAGGTGAGGTTCAGGCCTGGTTAGACAACTCCAGCGTTCTGCATCCCAAGTGTTCTGTCAGCACCTGCCTCTTGCTGCCCATCAGGGCCCACAGGTTCAAAGCTGAGCAATTCCTTAGGGGTAATTTTACCTGTTGAGCTCAACACCACTTCCTGATTTCTCAGCCTAGGCCCCTGCCTTCTGTTTATGCTTGGGTTTTGAAATCTAATTTGCTGTATAGCACAAGCCTCATTGACTGTAGTAGCACAAGCCTGGTATTTAAGTAAATTAGTTGATCATTACTTCTAATGTGCAGCAAAGTATTTATAGGAAATTTGGATTGTTTTCTTTATTCTTGCTAAAATGCTATTCAAGGAATCTAGATGGTATTAATTTTAATTAGGAGGATATTATTCAGAACTAATAAAATACATGAATAATAACATTTTTCTGTTTTTAATAAAACACGTGGACTTTTGCATTTGTTCCTTTTCCTTTAAAATGTGCTCTTAAGCTGCAGTCAAATAGTTGCTACCTATTTGATTAATAACTGAGTATGCTAATTTTATTTAACTTTACCATTTTTGGACAGAATAGTCAGCTCTCTTATTCAGAAAAATGAGCTAATTTGAAAAAGCAAGAACTAATTTCAGACAAGTGCTTTCACAAGATGATTTTCCCAATGTGTGCATGCCCTGTTTCCAATGACTTAACAATCACATTAACCTTTTGTATGGCTCCATTGCATTGCTGGACAGGCTGATGGAGTGATGTAGAGATGTGGTTCATCGAAATTATAATCCAGCAAAGCAGTTAAGTGTATGAGTACCTTAAACATATCCCTACTTCACTAAAATCCATTCAACTACTCACAGGTTCACCTCTGTGTGTGCTTTGTTGGACAGAAGCCACAATTACCAATCTGCTGAAGTGGAGTTTAGTAAAATATATTGAGAGGAACCATCTCTGTGAATAAAAATAACACTTTGGGAATGTGTTAACCATAAAACTACTAGAATTTAATTTTCTCTATCATTATAGAAAAAGATATTAAAAAATCTTTCCACATTGGTCTGTGTAGTAACTCTGAGATGACTCTTGAGACCTAATACATAACTCACTCGCACGGCCTCTCCAGTGATGCCTTTTCACAATCTTTTGGTCTTTCTTCATTTTAACACAATTCTCTGTGTCTTAACATAACTCTAGATCCACAGGTAGTGGGGTCTTCTTCTGAGACCTCTTGAAAGGTCTGTTGATATTCACTCTGTCTGAAATTCACAAGTATTGATGCTTCCATTCATGAGAGCCATCCAAGAGATGATAACACAGCTTTTTTACTCGCTTTCCTTGAGGTGGTACATGGTAAACCAGAATCTGCTGGTGCCTTATGGACTTCTTAATACAGTATCTCTTCTTTTCCTTAATTTTGCAGAAGTCTCCCAGGTGATATCCCATGCCTACCATGTGTGGAGCTGGAGTGGAACAAAGAACAGCCTTAGCAGCAGCCACCCAACATGCTGCCACTTCATCATTAACTAAAGAGAAGGGAGGAGCTCTGTGAGGAAGACTGACATTTTTATTGGTTTGGAAGGTACTTATTCAAAACTGTTACAATTTGGGTAAAATTCCAGTATGCTGGCTGAGATTAATTTTATGTATTTTTAAGTAATCTGATGATTCCGTACTTGGTATGCACTGAACATGTACTATGTTTTTCTTTTCCTATGGTTCTGTTCCTCTCTGAGCTGACTTGTAACTTAAACAAACCTCTTGTATTTCACACAAGTATGCAGTAATGTAAGTGTGTGGGTCAAACAACTTTAAAATAAATGGGGGAAAAAAATTATTTTCATTACATGGGAGTTGGAAACGGTGGAGTTTTCAGTCATGCTTCTTCAGTGGACAAAAGGACAGACTGAAATCTATATTGAAGGACATATTAAATATTGGATTTATATCAGAGAGGATGGTAGAGAAATCACAGAGTAGCACCCATTATATTGTTGCTATTCTCCAGCACACAAACTGTAATGAAATTATTATTTTAATAGAACTTAGGTTAAGGCACATATTTTAAACTAGATCATTACATCCTCCAACCAACTGCACCTGTACTTGAGAAAGCATCATAATGACTCCAAGACTGATAGGATCATTCTACTAGATTTTTGAACGATTTTACACCTCAATTTCTCTTTGTTTTAGGTGGCTGGGTAAGTATTAGAAATTTACTGAGCTAGCAAGACTCAGAAATAAGTATGTGCTTTGTTTTGTCAGAAACAGACAGCAGGGCCACCCTGCCTCTGGAGCCAGTGCCTTGTCCCTCATCTGCAGATGATCATTCCCAATGAGCACGTGGCTCTGGAAGAGCTCCAGATAAAAGGCTGGCCACCTTTTGTGCCTGGGCAAGGGGAGGAGGCTGTGTTCCTTCAGGAGCTCCTGCTGCAGCCTGACAGCAGTCAGAGAGAAGCTGGCAAGGTTGGGAGCCCGTGTGACACTGAGGCTATGGCTCCTGCCCTCTGTGTGCCCAGGCAGGCTGAGCCCTGGAGCTCTGACTGCAGAGGCAAACCTGGGCTTTGCTCCACAGAGACACAACAGATGGAACCCTCTCAAGAAGATGTTATTCACAGACAGGACAAACATGTAGAATAAAAGGTCCTCGAATAAACCACAATCAACTTCTTTTCACTACTTGTACTGGCTTTATAATGAAATTGCCAGGTTTACAGATAAATTTTTTCTTTGTAGAGAAGCCTGGAAAATTCTGTTAGCAGAAGAGTGACCTCCATTAGAGTTTATGAGATTGAAAAACCTTACATAAACTATTCTTCACTCCACAATAGCTCATTATATTTCCATTTTATTTAATTTAAAGTAGTGGGGTTTATAATCAATGAAGTTCCTTCACTGAAGAGAAGGAGGTTTTAGCTTCAGAACAAATACACAGCATTTTTTCATTTCCTTAATCTTGTACTGTAGGTGGTCAGTTCCAACTGCTGCATTTGGCACTGGAAATTTGTCTAGTTTAAAGCCAAGTAAAACAGGCAGAGAATAGCTAAATTGAAAAATTGAATTTAATATGTTAAGTATTATGCTGCAGTTTACATAATATCAGTGTTCCCTAGAGTTATATATTATTGTTGTAATGTTCTTTGACACAGATTGCTATGAACCAGAAGTGATTAAAGGACAGGTAGAAACGTTAGGTTTGCTCTTGGGGAAAAGAATATTGAAACATAGTATAAAATTAATGTGGCTGAGGAAGATGCTACTACAGAGTGGTGCAGTGACAGAGGCTCCACGTGGTTGGGCAGAATTGTGGCTGGTGGGGCCATAACTCAACATTTGAGACAATAATGGGAAGATTACAGGAGGCTCCCTGCTCTTTCTTTACCACTGACACAGATGTCCTTTGCAGGAGAAAGAGAGAATTATTTAGATAAGGAATTTAGGTAACATTTTTTAATGTTGTCTCTTCTCAGGAATTTGAGGATGCAGTGACAAAGCCATATTCAGTAGCTACTAGTCCAACACAGATCTCAGGGGTGATGTCCCAAACAAAGAGCAGTGCAGGCAGGCAGACAGAGCAGCACAACACAGCTGCTCCTGTGGCACAGGATCCCTTTGGGAAAGATTCCATCCCCTTTCCCTGCCCTGCTGCTCCTCAGGACGTGAGCATTTGTCAGTTCAGTGCTGGGTGGCAGCCTGAGGACTTGCTTGCACTTAGGGGGTTCTGCAGAACACTGCACAGTTTGTCCTGTGCTGGGAGAGCTGCAAAATGCCTTTGGCAGAAGAAGCCCTGGGACACCTTTCAATGCCTTTGGGTGGCCAGGCCCTTGCATGGAGAAACCCACACTGATCCACGGACTCCAATGTAACAACCATGGTGCTTCCAGGAGCTGAGAACCCAGCCTAGACCTGCCACCTTTTTGATCTCTCTTTACCTGTCATATTCAGCAGCCCTTCTTTTCATGGACAATCTGTTTGGTTTGTAAACTCTAACAGGCAAGCTCTCACTGACCAATTCTCTACAAAAAATGTGAATTTTGAAACTGGTTTTTTGGTGCTACTTTGCTGCTTAGCAGTGAGCCTATATCTAAAGCATTAGCATCCATCTGGGGAAACTCCTTTTTCTCAAGAAAAAGCTCAGAACTGTCCCAACTCACTGCAAAGGGCGCAGCCTTGAGGGAATTTTCTCCCCTTGAGCCTAGGCAATAGTAAGACTAATATGGGTTTAATGGGGAAATGGAAAGTTGACCCTGGCCCCATTTTTGAGGAGAACTTTGTGTGGTTCACTCCTGGAGTCTGGATGCCTGCCTTACAGATCACAGGCACAAACTGTTTAGAAAGTTCATAAACTGAAAGAAAGCACAAGATGAATGAAAATAAGCAAATTTATCCAAACTTATTATGACTAAAAAGTGTTACTTTTATCTCCAAATTTATGCCACCAGAACTGGAGCATAATATTCTATATTTATGTTATCTACTTGTCAAATATTAATTTCTTTTCAAACCGAGGGTCTGAGTCCACTTTAAGTTCAAAGACAAGTTCAAGAAGCATTTGGACAATGCTCCCAGGCACATGGGAATTCTTGGGGTGTCCTGCACAGGGCCAGGAGTTGGGCTTGATGATCCTGGTAGGTCCCTTCCAAATCATCACGTTCTAAGATTCTAGAAAAAAATTCTCACCATGAGAATTCAATGAGAGGAAAAAACTGGGCCCAAGTTTTCTATTTCTCCAGAACCATTAAAATGTTAAATGCTATAAAGCTTTTATATTTTTGACATCTAAGCAGAATAAGTAGATGAGCAAATAATTTTTTCAGTTAGCTTAGAAAAATGCTTGTCTTTTTAATATCTGAAAATGACAGCTTTGCAGTTCTATTCTCATTTTATACATCACTTCTAATTGCACAGTAGAGTGCTACTTTCTCAACTGCCTGTAACTGCTGTGGCCATTTATTCCACTGGAAAAAGGATGGAAGAAAAGACACTACTCAATGCTGTTTAATCTTTAAACTGCCTATATTAAATTCTTGCCTTTTGAAGACTGGTATTTATTTTACTTTATCTGTGACTGCTGTATTTTCTAATGGATATAGTTACAGAGAAGAAGAAAATTATGGTGCCAGTTAAGAATTAAAAAAAAAGTGAAAATTCATCTTGATTTGTTTTTCAGTACTCCCCATGCTGAACAAATAGTGTTGTCCACATTCAGTAAAATTCTAACAAGAAGCCTGCATTGGAGTCTGAGAAAATTATAACCCTCAAGAGTAGCTTATATCTCCAGAAATTAGAAGACTCTTGAAACAGAAGCACTAGCCAGTACATGCAGAGCAGTATTTATCTGGGCTCTCTCCCCTGCCCAGAATCAAATTACTTTGGAATTAAAGTTTGAAAAATGATAAGTTGCAATGTTTAGGGGAAAAAAAAAATCACTACAGTACAGGTCAATGAAAGAAATAATGAAAATACAGAAAGATATTCAGAATACTGTTACTGCACCAAATTCCTATTAGCTGATTGGTCATATATAAATATTTATGACAGAAATTATACAGATGTGCAATGCAGGGGTGGAGCTGGAGAGAAAGAGATGATCAGATTTATGTGTGTGACAGGACAGGCTTGTTCCTGCTATTCTGGCTGTGCACCTTTCCAAAAAGGGGAACCCTCTTATTGATGGAATTGAATGGAGGAAGAGCTGTCCCTGGCCCACCCAGGATTTCACTTCACGCAGAGCTGAACAGGCTGGGGCAGGGTTGGAAAGGGTGATTACAGAGGGTGCAATAACTTCTGAGTTTCTCACCATGAGAGGTCATGGAGAACCCAGGACAAGAAAAGGAGCAGGCAAGAGGAAGTAGAAATACTCCAACTCATAAATTCAGTACATTTGTGTATCAAAGAGGGCATGGAAAAAGTTATAAAAGACAATTTCATTAAAATTAATAAACATTTGAAATTTATTTATATAATTATCAATATCATTATTAATAATGAATAAATTTATTCCCTTTGCACAGTCACATTTCTGGTGCTCTTACAGTAAATAATTCTCGACCTTTTGTGGGTTTAATCACAAAGAACATGGATTATTTGGTATGACTGTTCCTATTGTCAGGGCTGACCATATAAATTTGAAATTGCTCAACAACTATGTTATCAAAAATGGACTGATGTCATTCTTTTTTTCATTTTATATGTTTCAAAATAGGGCTTTCTGGGTCAGATTTAGGTATATTTTCTTGCTTCTGTTTCTTGAAAATTGAGCTCATATTTAGCTCACCATCAACCAAAACTCCCACATCCCCTTCTTCAGGGCTGCATTCCAGCCTCTTGTCCCCCAGTTCATAATACATCCAGGATTACACCATCCCAGGTGCAGAACGCAGCATAATTGTTCTCAGTGGAAATTGCTTTCCACAGAAATAAGCTAAGAGTTATATCAAATATATATCTTCATTATTTTACACTGAACAAATTATGGTGAAAACATCTTCCCAGGCTGTGGGATAAGAGAGAATGAAACTTACAGTGAGAATTTTGTATCACAGCTCCCTGCAAGCTGAGCATACCTGTTAGCTGCTGCTTCCAGATATTTGTTGATGAACTGATGTTGTCTCCTCACTATCCTGACATTTGTAATTCTGTTCTCCCAGGATAAAGCACATCTTTCTTTGTTCAGCTTTTCTAAAAAAATATATAAAGCAAAGATATTTTTCTAAGTTAGTCAATGGATATGCTATGATAACGTGTTTAAAATTCACTCTAAGTAATTTTGTTGATGTCAGTATTATGGGATACTCTATAAGTTAAATTGTATTGTATTGTAAATCTGTCCAGTAGATCAATACATATTATGAAGTACCAAACTAATTTATTTTGCCTTCCTCTTAAATGAAAACCTAAGTGGTCTGAGACAGGATTATTTATTTGAAATAATTTTTAAAGAGAGAACTTTTTTGGATGAAATTAAAAAAAAAAATAAAGGAATCAAGAAAGACAAGACAGATATTGGAAAGATTTACAATAATTTACTTTCTCTAAATTTATCAGGTGACGATTTTACAGTAGCAGGAGAAGTATGTGAGGGAAGAAGGGGGATTGATGCTGTGGCACTTTGTGCAGATATTTTTTGTGCCAGGTGCTGGATCTCTGGGTGTGTTAGTGCTGAGACACTGCTGACAGCCCAGGGCAGGGCTGAGGCCATCATGTGAGGATTGCTCTCTTGGTCCTAGCCAGGATCTCTGTGCATTTCTGCATCTCCTCACCAAGCCTCAAATGCACTGAGGGCTAACTCACCCAGCTGCCCAGCCCTGCTCTCACAGCAGTGTCTGTAAGGTGCTCCAACTGACTCTTCAGCTGCTCAAAAAAGATATTAATTAACATTTGGTACATCAACCAAATAGTATGGACTTGTTATTTCTCTTTCTCAGGTCTGTGAGAATGCACCAAGAAACTTACAACACTTTGTACCAAAATTTGATGTCCTATTAACTTCAAGGTGGGGCCTGGGGTGTCTTCTGGTGGAATGCATGCGAACTCTTTTGCTGGTTAAATTTAGAATGCATTTATCAGGTCAGTCCAGGCATACTGACAATTCCATAGTCAAATAGCTGCCTGCAATCTTCCAACTACCACAGGTACGGCCTCCTGTGCCGTTAGCACAGTCACCTAGCTTTGCCAGACAAAATGTTTATAAATATTTGAACTATAGTCACTGCATTAGACCAAAAGCTGCTGCTAGATTGGATCTCAGATTGGCATGCTCCTGCTACAGCTTGCTGAAATGAAAAAAAAAAATTATGTTTAGGAGCTCTCTTTTTAAACAGCTCCGTTTTCAGACCTCTCAGATTGGGTGCTTGCCCCAGAAGTAATTTGAAATTACCTAAACCATTTGCAATTTCACTGTACTTTGGCAGCACTGTGATAGATGTATGATTCTTGCTAAGTCATAGGATACAATGTTTATTCTGAGATATCTTGCACTTTCCGAAAATCAGGTCATTGTTTGCTGGCATTTTAACTGAACATGGAGTACTAATTTATGCCAGGAAAGTCCTGAATTTGGTTATTAAATGAGAGGGCACCTGGATGGTTCTTACTTATAAATACACACATTCAAAGAAAAGTGCATTTAAAAAAATTTCACACTTAAACTTTTTCCTGGAGTTGCAAGTGGGTGGGAAAATGATTAGAGAATTCACAGTCCTTCTTTAAGTGCACAAGCAACAGCAAATTAATTGTGAAAAGTCAAGTGTTCAGGTTACCGTATCCTGTTCTTTCAACTTATTTTTATTTCCATTGTTATGAGCTAGGAGTTATTTTTTGCTGTTCCTTTTCTTACACATCTATGTTGTTTCTCTAGGCTGTGCTTAGTCTGTTATTTTTCTGCTGAAAGATCTATGCCCACACCTGTCATACTCTGTCATATCTCCCTTCTTTCATTGCTGCAAGATCTCTGTCTCTGGTTTCCCTAAATTTCAAAGTCCTCTATCCAAATCATTTAATTAAACCTGTATTTAAAATATGTCCCTCAGCAACTTTGGCTTGATCAGCTTGACCACTCCCAACCATCAATTACCCTTGTTTTATCAAACCTGGTTCAGGCTTCCAACCTTTATCTTAAGGTATCTTAATTCTTTCTTTCTGCAGTATGTCTGTTTCAGAGTCCCAGACTGAGATTCATTAAAAGTGCTTGGGCATTTTTAGATGAAAGAATGCATCTGAGTAAATAATCACAAGCAGCAACCACCCAATTCCCACTGGGAGCCACAGCCATTCATTCTCCTTGTCAGGATGATCCAGCCTTGCAGGCTCCTTCCACACCCTCATCCTGGGTTCTCTTTTCCTGACAGGAGCCACCTTCCTTCCCCTTTGTCCCAAACAAAATTCAGTGCCATCCAGTCTGTGGAGAGAGCTTGCAGCAATTTGGAGCACTGCTCCACCAAACAGTCTCTTCCATTGCACACACAGTGTTTTTTAGGTTTTTCCAATTAACCATAGCACAGCTGAAGAGGTGTAAATGATGAACAGGTTATAAACCCAGAGAGACTGCTGCAGTCTGATATTGCCAATTCCAACAAGGGGCTAGGGCTACGTGGGGGAGCCTCTTATTTTATGTGCTTTTCTTTGAAGATCCTTTTCTGCCAACCTGAAATGAAAGTGTGCCAAAACTTTTGGCAAAAATGGGACTTTGGCCAAATGTTCATGTTTGGCTCAAGAAATTCAGGTTTTCCATCTTTTACTCTCATATTCCAGGCAGCCCATTCTAGAGTTTAGAAATAATTCTGTGAAACTTCATCAAAGTTAATATTGTTGCCAGTTTTGGCACAATTTCAGTTGGAGCAGAAAATGTTTTATTGTAAAAATTCTGACTAGTCCCCTAAATGTCATTATATCCATTAAGTACACATGCAACAGCAGCTGAATTAGGTATCTGTTTGCATACATCAAATCATCTGAATTATTATGAAGTCAAATAGAGCTTAAGGGTTGGTTGAGTAACAGTATCATAAATTTTACTAACCACTGATCTTTAACTTGATGCTCATTATAACAAGTCTGTGAAAAAAACCCTAATTGAAACATCAGGAAATGCTCAGAACTCAAATGAAAAATATTAGCAAACAAAAAAAAGAAAGCATTTTAATTAACTCAGAATAATGCATTAGTGTAACTGGCAAATGAAATTGCTCTCCAAGTCCTAACACACTTTTTTTATTTGAACCCATAACAGGATAATTTATCACATTAATTAATTTTCTGTTCATAGAAACATCAATTTTTAAGTAACACATGAAGACCTTAAAATAGTTTAATAGTTTTAAAGGTTTAGGTCACCAGCATTCTGTAGTCAGGAACAGTTTCAATTAATATAATTACACTATATTTGTTGTAAATATATATAATGTTTTTAAGGGTTTTGTACTTATCTGATTTTTCTGCTAGCTCATGTGAAAGTACTCAAGTCTTCTCAGTCTTTGCCTGGCCATGTGAAGAAATAACGGATGTTTTCCAGACAGTTACCAAAATAAAATATATTCATTTAAAATGTGACTAAAATGGCTTATCTGCAGTAAATTCTAATGCATTTTAACTAGTTCGCTGCAAAACTCAGTTTAGGCTTAGTTAATCTGTTTCTTGCTTCTTACGTGAAAGAGATTCTGATCTCAAAAATATTCAGGTTGGGAACATTTAATTTTGTTTCTCCCAGAAGGGACTCAGGATGAGTCAGATGCACACAAGTGAAAGCAGCCAGTACAGGGGGTCCAAAGAAATGGGACATTTTGTTCCTGCTCAACCATCCTGGGCCAAGAGCCAGTGACCCAGGACCATATCCAGAAGATTTGTGAGCATCCACTGGAATGGAGCCTCCACAGCCTCCATGGGAAGCCTGTGCTGGTCACCCTTGGTTCCTCTCATGGTTACAAAGAGGTTGTAGCAGGAGCCTCCTGTGTTTTAGTTTTTGTCCATTGCTTCCCCCATCCCTGGGCATCATCTTCAGATAGTTGTAAAATATTCCCCCCAACCCTTTTCTCTCTAGACCAAACAGTCCCAGCTCTGTCAGCATTTCCCCACAGGAGAGATGCTCCTGTCCTTTCATCACCTTTGTGCTCCCTCATTAAAACCTCTCCAGTTTCCATATCCCTCTTGTTCTGGGGAGCTCAGTACTGGACACATATGGTCTGGGATGGTGTGGTGTTGAGTAGAGGGGACGGATCACCTCCCTCATTCCACTGGCAGCACTCCTAATGCAGCCCCAGAGATGCCACCATTCCTTCCTGCAAGGTCAGGTTTCTGTCTCCTGGCCCAGCAGGAACTCTGGGCCCTTTTCTGCAGAGCTGCTTTCCAAACAGGTGGCCCCCATCACATCTTGGTGCCTGGGAATGCTCCTTCCCAGGTGCAGAAGCTGGCAGCTCGGGAGGTTCCAGAGATGAGCCCATCTCTTCCCTGTGCTCTCTCTGGATGCAGCTTGGCCCGCCAGTGGTACCAGCCATGCCCCTCTCTTTGGTGTCCTCAGCACAAATCTGGATCATTTTGTATTTCTCCCTTTGTAGAAACTTAAACACTTACACTATTTTTAGAACTTTTTCAAACCATAACCTAAAGTTTGAGGTCTGAAGTACAGTTTAGAAAGTCACTTTAGGTTATGGAAGCCTGTATCTGATACATCAGTAAAGGAAAGATATAAAAGAGGTGTTCAAGAGCTTGCACTTCTCATAATTTTCACCACTACATGTATACCTCTATAAATATTGAAAGAATCAACTCACTTTTATATCACTCAACTACTTAATTACGAGCACTCAACTGTTTCAGCTTGGATAGTTATCCAAAATAGATTAATTACGCTCTTGGCTATGCAAAATAGGCTCAGGTTATACAAAATAGGTGCAAAGGTCTCAGAAAAACATTTTCTTAAGTAAGCATTAGGATTTTGTACTTCAGTTCTGGCTCAGGAGAGGAAAAAAAAAGGTAAATGAAACACTTCAAAATAAATGTGAAGGATTTGTTTAACAACACAAAATTTCTGTTTGGGTTTCGGTTTTGGTGAAACACTGGCCTGACTAATTTTCATTGCTTAGGCATACACACACCTATATACATAAATATACCAAACCTCAGATGTACACACAACGTGTCTGCCAGCACTGAGATCTTAGCAGACCTGCCAAGTCTTAAGCAATTTGCATAAAACCTGAGGAACCTTGCATGACTTTCCCTTGCTTCTGATGCCTTCAACTCACACTGCTTTGGAGACTCTGCCTTTCTCCTGCTCTAGACCATGCTGGGCACAGCTCCTCACACCAGAATGGAGAGCTGGCCCTGTGGCTGCAGTCACCTGCTGAACTCTGGTGGCACTGGAAGTCTCATGTGCTGGGTTAAAAGGGACACAGAGACAGGGATTTGTGTCACTGACACTACAGCTCCTGTCCCTGAGATGCCACACCCACAGTGTACAAGGACTCCACGGAATCAAGCTCTGTAGAGGGGTAATGATTAGCTAGAAAAATTGAAGAAACTTTCTGAGGTATATTGTAAAGTGTTATAGCCCTTTGTCCCTCCATCAGTCTAACTTAATCATGTGCAATTTCAATTCAAATCTGACCAGAACTACGGTTCACATCATTTTGCAGAACACAGTCTGTGGCTGATGTAAACAGTGTCATGAATTACACAGAGAAAAGAACAACCTAAGTCTTCAGAAATCTGGCATAAATAAAAGAGAGTGTTTGACCTTTTGACCATTGCTGATATGGTTTCCATTCCAACAGTTTCTTTATATATTAGGAATATGTCACTCTGTGTTGCTTGGTGAGTAATCAGGAGTGATTTTTGTGGGACACTCATGTGGAGTCCTTAATATCAGTGGGACCCCAGTAGACACAGGGCTTGGCTCATTCCAGGTTTAAGTCTTTGCTTTGAGTCTGTCAGAGTGTAAAGCGTATTTAAATAAGAATGAGAAATTTTACTTTCTCTTTTCCATTCATTTTGCATAAGCTTAAGAGAATCTAGGTGAATCAGTTCTTTTGTGCAATGTATAACTTACGTGATCTCCAGGAAAGATATTTTCATGTAGGAACTTAGGTCAGCTGAAAACTTACTAATGCAATTTTTGTTCATACATGGTAGAATTCCAGTTGCAAGCTGAAAAAGCATTTTTTATTATTATTATTTCTATGCTGTTACTGTACTGCAAGAGGATTATCTATTAGTGAAAGTGCAGATACATGTGAGTATATAATAAACTGAAAATAAGCTACCTACTCCACCATTTTCAAAAGAACTAATCAAGTAGTACAAGGAAAATAAATGTAAATAAAATATTGATTAAGAACTAAAAGGATTCTAATTATATTACTTCCAGAAATAATTTAATTTAACCTGAACAGACAACTGGGAGCAGATACTTTTCCTTAGCATTTTTTAAATTGCTAATTAAAATTTCCAGGAGAATATTTAAGTTTAGTGCCTGGATTTTAAAGATAAATGATGTTTGCTTCATTTCATTATGAATTTATCATGGTTACGTAGTGCCAGAATGTAATATTGCATTCTTTTAAAAATAATCAGATAACATGGATGCTGTACGTAATACACTGTTGGTATAAAGTAGTTTTTAATTAAGAAAATTTGAATATTGGAATATGATTCTGGTTACATCTATTACATATTCTCATATAGATTTAAATCTACATTGTTTATGGAATTGTTGGGAGATAACTGTAGTTTTGGCAGGATAAAAGCTCTTATAGTGAAAGAGCACCCTTTGTGTGCCCATTCTCACTGTGTGGCAACTTTACTATTTATTGGAAGATAGATGCTCTTTATTCTCTGCCATAAAACTCAATCCAAAGCTCAGGGAAGCAAGTAAGAATTACTCATCTCTCTATAATTTTGTATAGAGTTTGACTTTCAGAGTCATTTCCTACTTTACACCACATTTTTTTATTAGACTTCTGATTACTTACATATACTGCCAAATGGAAAGGGACTGAATAATAAAGATGGACAATATTCAAAGATTTCTCTGAAAAGAAGCTCACTGCTAGAAATTCTTCTTTATACTATTGAATTAAACTTCTTTCATCCTCTGTGGATGCAGAGGGGAAAAAATTGTAAAATTGATGCAGAAAAGATGCTATTGAGCTTCCTGTCCAAACCCTCAAGAGAAAATAGGAGAAGAATAAATCTCCTGACACCAGATTTAAGAGCAGTAGCAGGGTGTCCTCTTTATGCTAAAGTTGGGGAGGGGAAAAGATGCAGAACTGCCCTGAAAATAAATCTGTGGCACAGCGGACTCGTGCTCCCTTGGCCAGTGCTTCCACTGGCTGTTATGATCAGGCAGTCACAGAGCCCCTGACACACCATTTACAGGTATTTTGAAACTGTTTCCATACAAATTGCACCATCCACGTGTATGCTGCAAGGGTCAGTTTCCCTGTACAGACCCTGTAAATTGTGAAGGAGTTTCAAGCAACTTTTCAAACCACCTTGACAAGTAGATTTGGGTGCAACTTAAAAGAGGAAATCCAGAAAAAATAGAAAGAAATCCTGTCAGAGCCCCCAGTAACTTGCAGCACAGTTTTGTGTATTGTTAGATAAGAAGCAAAGTAACACTGTGAGTCCTGCAGTCTGTGAAAAGCTTTGGTCTGGGCTCACTTCCCTCGACACCAGGAACTGAGGTAAGAAGGCTTCAAAACAGTGCTGCTTTTGCAACCCCTACAAGCCTCCACACAGAGTACCTCTGTGAGGGCAAGCCTTGGAAACAAAACTCCTCTGCTCTGTGTGGGCACCAAGGATGCAAATCTGCTGGGTCAGCATCTGAAGGGCATCTCCTCAGCTGCCCTTTCCACACCTTAAAGCTTCCTTCACACTTTGAAGTGGCTGTACTGCAGATCCTCTGTGTACAAGCAGAAGTCTCTCTCAGGATGAAAGGCAATAGGAAGCTAAAGATGGCAATGGTAATCCTAATGCTGGGACAAACAAGGGAATAAGAGGAGATGCAGGAATATTCCCCATGAACCATTCCAGCTGCTCACACCTCCCTGAGAAAGACACGTCTATGCATTTGCACAAATGCAGGAGAATTCAAGGACCATGAAGCAGGCAGAGCTCACTGGCTGTGGCTGAGCACCCAGTGCACAGGAGCCACACCAGCAAAGGAGAAAGATGCTGGAACATGAAGTGTAAGCTAAAGGGAGTGTTTGAACTGCTCTGTGCCCCATGGTGTATGGAGAGGCAGAGATGACATTTACAAATGCAAGTTAGATATCTGCTGTTTTCATTTCTTGACCCTGTCTCTAAAGCCACCCTTTCCCTGTCCAGCACAGAGGAGGAAGACACAGGACACAGACAGGCACTGGCCTTTTTTTGCTGGGCCTCAGTCAGCCTACTCTATTAGCCTTTGCCTGCCTCCTCCATCCAAGCTTTAAATACATAAAATCAGGATTCATAATAATATATAGGACATTTCTCATGCTTCATTACGTGGAGTTTCATTAAGGAAAATTTTATTCCTGCAAGTTGTATCCATTAATACAAAATGAATATTGCTGTAAACTGATCTTAGCCTAATTCAGTATCTCACTTCCAATTAAAAACAAAGCCAGTTGGGCATTTAAACGTTTCCTTTGATCTGAACAACAGTGGTATAGTTTTCAACCTAACATTACAAGTTACTTGGTCATTTACAACTTCTTTCCCCCAAATATTTCATTTTCTCCACTATAAGAACAGGAAAATTATGCTCTATCAAGTCTTGTGAGGATGAATAAATCTGAAATGTGAGATGTTTGGGTCCTACAGTTAACCAGGCTGCATGAGTAGGTCAGACAGATGGTGACTGCCATAAAGGAAGACTGTAGTACTTCAAGGCGTGCTCTGCAGTAAAGGATAAAATGCCATTCTCTTTTTGCCCTCTGAACCTGATTAACTACAGCGTGAAGAACATTCAGAGGGGCTTGAAACATATACTCCTTACTCAAACAAAAGAACTTCAAACATGATTGTCATACCCCTAGGGACAACCTACAGCTAATACAGTCACACAGTCAAATTTTTATCTGTCTGAATGGAAAATAAAAGTGATCTTAATATTGGTATTTTTTACTCTAAAGCAAGTGTGTTCGGGATCAAAAATGTGCCTCCAAGGGATAACAAAATAAACCCCCCACAGTTTTATCAGTCAAAGTGCAAAGTTCATGGAACATAATTTATAAAAATATCCCAATGAATTTATCATTCTATTCCATTTGTTTTGCGATTTTGAATAAAGCTCTTTTTTTTTTGGTTCCTGATTCTGTACCTTCATTAAGAAAGATGATGAATATGTATGTTTGCAATTTCCTTTGAAATCTGCACAGAAAGCAGAAGTGAACCCTAAATCCAGATAAATTACTGAAAGGACTCAGTGGCTGACAAGTATGTCTTGCCTGAATGTGCCCAGTTGCTTGCACATGTGTCTACTCATTCCTGTGCTTGACAAGGAATCACCTTAACAGCACAAAGACAACAACCTTTAAACTGTGACCCAGATGTGGGCTTTCCATAGAGGCATTTAATTACAAGAGCTTCTTTTTAAGGTGAAGAGAGCATGGCTGCTAAAAGAAAAAGAGGGAAAATTGTGTGGATGACATCAGTGGGGGATATATCCTGTATTTGTTATAAGGTTTCAGTTTTTTACTGTGAGTTGGATGAATTCCACAAAGAGAGATGGATAAATCCTACAGGACAGACTTTTTGTTAAACCACGTTTCTCCACCATATCAGCTGTTTGGCTGTTTTATCTCTAAAAGTAGCTTAATGACAGATTTAATTTTGTCAAGGTGACAAAAGCAAATCAGACTCATGAGGGGAAGCACAGACACTCAGGTGAGGGTTTTATCCAAGCCTCCCCTTTTTCTGTGCAACATGTGCTTTATGTTTCCTCTTTCTCAGCTCATCCATACTGCTGAGGTGGCTTCAGCATGGGAGGAGACATTGGTATCCACCTAGACACAAGCTACCCCACTTTCATCCCCAATTCAGAGCCAAAGAGCCAAGACATGCCCAGCCTTCAAATCCTTTTAACTGGGACTGGGAGAAATACAATTGCCAAGTGTGTGCCCAGAAATACTAGCAGCAGGTGTTTCCCAACCCTTTGTAGCAAGTCTTGAGAAAATTCTGCCATTTCTTGCTGCATGGGTAAGGTGATAGGTCGGCACCCACGAGCAAGGTATTTGCATCCTGTTACACTGAACAGAGGATGTCCCTCAGAACAAATAACCATGTAGGAACACAAATATATTCTTTCATTAATTATGTCACCTAGTGAGTGAGCTGACTAGACTAAATATGGAGAAAATATTAATCACACTTTCCCTTTGAGCATGAGGTAACGCTTGCCTTTTTTCACACAGCCCTTCAGAGTGAGAGGTGGGGGGAGATGACTTTATGGTGTCATGGGATTGTCTGCAAGCTGGAGCGATACTGGGTTGAGGGAGTGGTTGTGAGATAGTCACTGGGAACTTGTGAGGGTAAATATTTAGCCTAGCACACTCCTGCAGTGTCTGCAAAATCCCAAGGATGGGATCTGTGTGGAGACGACCTTGAATTTAAATAAAATCACACTGGTTGGAAGAGATGCAGTAAGATGGGCAGGGAGGATAGACATGTCACCTCTTGCCTGAGGCAATAATTGCTGAGGGCTTTGGAGACCAGAAAGATCTGAGGATGCTGGGCTGAAGAGCACAGTGGGTTCAAGGGTGATACCAGGGTGTGGTAACAAAGGAAAGTACCAGGGCATGATACTGGTCTTGATGGTGCTGGGACGATACTGGGGAGAGCAGTGGGGAAGAAAGGCAGGCAGTTCCTGGGGAGATGGGATTGCAGGCATGGGAAACCTGGTGTAACCCACAGGGCTGCTGATGTTCTCTCTCTCACAGCACAGCAGTCATGATGAAATGATCTCTGGGTCAGACAAAATGGGTGAAAGGAGCACAGCCCCTGCACTCGTGTTGACACTGTCACGGGGCAGACAGGAGGAAGACTGGACTGAGTCTGCTGCTCCTTCCAAGTAAAGAAAGTTCCAAATTCAGGATGGAATGTGGATGATCCGTCTGCAGCCACAATTTAGCTGAAATATACTTCCACATTTACTTCAGTGTCCCAGTAGTCCCTGGGACTAACGTGCCCTGTGAAGCACATAGCCCAAGGTGTTTGTCCTCCAGTGCCTTGGGAGTGTGATTAATATTTACTAGCAGGTCTTGGCAGGTCTTTGTAGATTAGTAGGTAGATTAGTAGGTTATTTTGTAGATTAGTAGGTAGACATTACTTATTAGTAGATAATTATGCTGGTTAATAATAATGCATAATTATGGTTACTTATTGAAAACCAGGCTAATATTTTCTAATTGCTTAATGTAATAGAAACTATGTTAGGCATATTTCTTAAGATGATGGCAAGCTCCAAAACCTGAAGTCACAAAAAAATGCTCATGAATGAGCAGGTAATAGAAAATGTTTGAAAAAATATACAGAGCCTACTCTCAAAAAGAAAACTATACTTTATTCAGACACTATTTCTGAATGCAAAACCCACTGACATTCTGTGAATAAATTATTCATAAATTGTCCACCTGGTCCTGGCAGGATGGATTTGGTCATAGCTTTGCCATTACAACTGTTTGTGCTTTCCCTTCTGCAGGGGAATTTCAGCTGGCATTATGGCGTGTTCTGAGATTTTCATTTTCATGCAGCAACTTGAGGTCTGATTTCCACAGTGGGAGTTAGAGGAGCGTGGGACAGAGGGATTCCTCAAGCAAAAATTCTACCTGGGTGAGCAGAGTCAAACTCATGTCTGTCAGTGCCCTTCTGCTCTGCACAACTGTGCTGTACTCCTGCAGCAACTACAAACTCTTCCAAATGTTTCTGTAGTTATTTATTTCTCTTGTGTCTTCCTCAAGCTGGAAGATTCATAGCTAAACAGAAAAGCTCCTTGCATGTGAGCTAAAGAGTGTGAAATATGATTTTCAAATGTATGAAGGCCAACCTAGATCCTTTGTTACTGAGACCTGCTTATATGACATCTAAAAAAGTCCTTCCTTCTTTTTTCTCCAATTTCTTGGTATTCTGACTGGACTGTTTAACACCTCACAGTGTGTACAGTTATTGTTATATTTATCATTAAATTTTCTCTATGCTCTTATCACTGTATTCTATACACAACAATTTTCAGCAAAATGAGTGCGATAAGAAGAAATTGATTTGAAAAAAAAAATAAGAGAGATCAGCATTTATGAAATAAGGGAGTATATCAGGTGGATCTAGTAAAAAAAAAACTTTCATAAGAATCACTTTCTGAATATTTGCACCCTCTTGGATGAGGGTCATTGAAGCAATTTTAGCTGTCACTTTTCACATTAGAGCATTACGATGGAACTGAATTCCCCACTTATGCCTGAATTATGAAACAATAGAATTATATTATACAAGGATTATTTGTATGCAGCATGTGTTACTAAAATTCTTATTTGCCAAGAGCTTTCAATGTTTTCTAATTAATCTTTGTCTTCTGTGTTTGTAAGAGTTGTTACAATCCAAGCTATTCAAATCACTTCACAAAGCTTGAGACCAGTGAAGAACATCAAATTAATTTCATCATATATTCTTGCTCCTATGACATTTCTATGATATCATAATCTAATGAGGAGTCCCCCAAATATAAGTCTTGTTCTTTATCCACAAAAACAAAAGATTAACTCTAGTGTAACCTTATGTACATTGTATTTAGGGTATTAATAGCCCTGCTGCTCTTATTACATAAACAATTTTCAATGTTAAACTCTGAAACCTTGGCTAGAGAAGAAAAGTCAATCAAATGTCTGGATAACAACCTGATTCAAAGTTTTTGGATGAGCACAGAATATCTTTCAGGGATTTCAGATGGTTCACTACTCAGAGTCCCGTCAGAGAAAAGTGGTAGACACTAACTGATGTTTGTATGTGCCACCAATTGAACAGAACAGGTGCAGAGAAATAATTAATTCATTTTCTTTTTACTCTTAAAATCACATTAATCATCCATTGATTTTTTTTCTCTTTGTGTTATACCAAAACAAATCATGCTGAGGAAGCCCATACACATAATTAATACCATCTACAACACATTAGTGATTAATATTTTTAAATCATCATAGTCAGGTAATCTCCCCAATTTCTGTGTCTTCTTGTTGTGGAACATAGAAGCATGAACATCTCCTTTTTGCTTAAAAAAAATATCCTGGCACAAAGAAGATCAAACTGGGTGATTTGCTTGGCCGAACAGACTAACATTAAAAGTGACTGTTAATTGCTGAAATGAAGGCTATAGAAGCCTTTTAGAATATTTCAGAACTGCCTACTATATGAATAATTAATGCAAAAAGTCAGTTTATTGGAAAAATATATCTAACTTGCATCTCTGACATAAAACCACACAAAAGAGACAAAATATTCCAAATATCTTCATAACTTAGTGTAATCTGCAGAAACAGGGATGTTACGTGGTCTTGTGGGGCCTTGACTGCAGTATAATTGAAATCTGATTACTCTGAAATAGGACACTGCAGCTTATTTGATAGTATTAATTAAATGAAAACCTCTGGTGTAAAGGGGAAATTTTGAGTTCTTTCAACACATCTGAGAAGCTCAATAATCACCACTTCAACACATTCTGGAGAGTTTAATTGTGCTGGTGGGACACAGATACCCTTTTGATATATTTCTCTCTTCAGAGGGCTCAGACATCCACTCTGAAGTCCAGACTAGCCTGCACACAGACCCAGAGTTTGTGACTTGTCCATCCTCTCTGGAATATACAAACACAGAGCTCAGTAATCAAGCCCTGAGTGCTGGCTCCTATGGAGCTTGTAGGCACTTTGTGAGAACAAATAGAATATATAATATTTCTTAATATATAAGTTGTAATTATGAATGTTTTCAACACGGTAAAGTGCACATGGGCTTGTGGCAAAAGTATAAAAGAAGCCCATTAATTGGATAGGATGAAAAAATAAAACCCCAAACACCCTAAATGTTTGACTTGGCTAGAAGCTCCAATACACAAAGAGTGGCTATGCCCCACTTGAGCAATGCAGCCAGGCAAAAGACATCTGTGGTAGTAGCTAACAGAAAATATTGATATATTGATCATGGCATAATGACCTGGAGAATGAAAAGGTTATTAGCCAGACTGACCTGAAAAGAGATAAATGGATAAGTCTGCCTTGATACTTCAGCTTGGAACAGGAGTGTTCTTAAAGAGGAGCTTCCAATTATGTCCACTTCCTGTTCTGTGCCAAACTGGATCCTTTCAGATTAAAGCAGGATGTTCAGGAATGCACTGGAATGCACTGTTCAGGAATGCTAATGGGTACTCAGTCCACAGGTCCAGCCTACAATCATGCAGAGTCCAACACAAGTGTGGTGCTGAGCCTTTAGCACCATTAGCACCAGCACAGCCCCAGTAAGGAAAGGCTTTTGAAGCTGTTAGAGCCTGGTGGAGTTTGTTGGTAGCCCTAAAATATTCCCACTGGTTTGGACCACGAGTGCTGGGCTCAGGCCTCTCTCTGAATTTTATTGAATGGTCACTTCCACTCCCACTTACGAAATGCCAAACAAACACTGGCTTTCAAAAGCAAAGGAATGGGAAGCCAGACCAGAAAAGACATTACCTAATTGACTTATTTAAGTGAGCTGGAAATAACTCCATTAGGGATGGTTTAGCTCTGGGCAGTGGGGACAAAACATTCTAACCAGGTTTGTGACTGTGGGCAGGACTCTTGTTGGTTTTCTTTTTTGGTTTCATCTTTTAGAGTAGCAGGTTTCCAGATCTTTTTCCATAGTCAGCTGATTTTTCAATGACTTTGTTGTTTAGATTTTCCAAGTGGGCTTCACAATTACTTTCAATCAATCAGATTAATTAGAAAAATTAATGAACCTGAATTGTAATAACATTTAACCAAGCTCTATGAGTACAGTGCTCCCCAGTCCTAAATGACTGTCTCATGCAAAGATCACAGTCCACTGAATGTCACTTTATTATCAACTATAGAGTAGAAGTTTGTTAGCTTTGCTAATCACCAAGCACATATCAAAATCTCTTTTTAATGAACAAAACAAAAGAGTTTCTTGACTGGAGTCAGTCTGTAACTAGCACATAGACTGAGGCATTAAACTTCAAAATATAGAGATGGGTGCAATTTAAATGTTCCATGCTATCAAGCAAGAGACATCCAATTACTGTCTCTTTCAAAATGTTAGATTAATATCTATTCCAGTGTTAGAAATATTGGGGAACATGATTCATAGAAATTTGAATTCAAAGTAGAATAAGTGGCATACACAGAGTAGTTGAAATCCTTACATGCACAGGAATATTTACAGATGTGGGGAGGAAGAAAACAGAATCCCCTCTCTGGCAGATGAATTGCACCTTACTGAGAAAAACCATATCTGCAGTCTTGTAGATTTTTGATACATATAAACACCTATAGAATAATCATCTGATGAAAATCTTTTGAAGGCTATCTGGGATAGTTAGAAGCATTGTTACATTATTTACGGAACACAGAAAAGAATTCTGTGCAGGCATGACCAAATGCCAGGCCAGAGCTGCTCCTGGGCTCAGATTCCTGCACTCCTGTGCAATAGCTTCATTTGAAGGCCACAGTTTCCATAACAATGGCACTTGGAGAAGCCTGATTTACACATTGCCACTGTGACACATTGTGTTATTCCTTGGAACACCAGGGTGCATTGATCATGTCACATTACATTTGTGACACAATTAAAGTCACTGGCTGAGTCTGACACAGTTTTATATGATTGTCACACAGTAGATTGTGTATGTTGAATGATCTAAAAAGGGTTAAGGAAAAAAAAAATAGTCCCAAAGCTGGCCTGGGCCTGGGAGTGAAATAGGTGTTAAAGGTTAACTTCCTAACTATGATATGTGCATGTATATTGTCTATATATCAACATACTTTAAAAAACCCAAAACACATCTGAACATAAGGCTTGTGACAAAGAGGTTTTTTTAAGTCTTCTCCATTTGCCTGCTGTACCCTCACAGAGCACTTTCCTTGGAGCCCCTAAAAGACACAAATTAACAGCCAAGAGTAATCTGGCAGAATAAAGAAAGTGAATTACCATTAAATATTAGACAAAACTGACAAGCCCATGCCTGCTGTTCATGGCATTTGAAGGCATACTGGCCACACTATGGTATTTTTACACAGTCAAATTTAAAACCTCTACTGTAGTGTAGTGTATTTTAGAGGAAACTCTCTGTGCAGTTAACACTCTCCAAGGAATGATTCAGAATATATATACAGAAGCACATTCTAAACAATGATTACCCAGGGAAGCAAAGGTCCCTATTTTAGGCACTTTCATTACATGCCTCAAAAACCTGGTATGAACATCATCAACACCAGAAAATGATCTATTAAGAAAATCTCTTCTCATTTAGTATGACTTTTTTATGCCACCTTCTGAGGTGCAAAAAAATTTTACCAAACATTAATGTAAAATTCTCTGAGCCAGTATTATGCCAAGTTCAAATACAATAAGGAGTTTAGGAATAGTGTCTAATTAACAATTACTATTACCTAATTAATTATTATGACAGGGGCAAAGACAGCTTTGATCCAGCCAGAGGGCTGAACAGTTCCTTTGACAAAACCCAGAGACCATCATAGAGCTTTATGGAACATGTGATTTAGATGGAGAAGTTGTTATCTGGCATAAAACAAACTTCTGAAATTTAATCCTTGCTCAGCTGAAACTGTTCAGAATTTGACATTGATGTCAGCACAATAGAAATTTTACTTCTAATGCATATGTGACAAAGGAATCTCTTTCTCCTTTGTGTACAAAATAAACTAAAGCAGAAATCTTGCCAGTTTTTACTCTACAGATATATTTCATACCATTTCTATCATACTGTAGTTAACTGAAAGAATATGCACATTTTCATAGGGATAAACTAAAAAGGACACAAGTCACTGAGGGTTTTTTTGGTATTATTAGGACTACTTGGAATATTTTTGTTGCTGCTTCTGTAATACAGAAATTAATACATGAAGATATTATGCTACACCTTGGTCTTAGAATAGTACCAATAGTTAATTTTTGATAGTGAGAAAGTCAAATTTAAGAATGCTGGCTGATGAAAACATTTAATTGATAATGAGTTATTGATTGATCCCTTTGGACCCAAACACATAACACTTAATTTATGCATTTCAGATTGGTGAAGAATAAAATTATTCAAGGTAAATATAATCAAAGATTTTTGATAGAAAGTTGAGGATTTGAACAGAAGTTTCATGATACTGATGCTGAACCAAACTTGAAATCATATGTTAGTTTCTTTCCTTTTCTGTATGAAATCTGCATTTTATAGCCATTTATTCCTGCTGAAAGAGGTACCACTGTGTGCTCTGTGAGAATTTACTTTTCATATATTTTATGGTATTGGTATTGTTAGGACTGATCAGAAAGAGATCCATCCTAGAAATTTAATTTATAAAGTTGCTTGAAATAGGAGCAGTTATTTGTGCATACCCACATATTTCTTGTGCTCTGTGTACCTTGAAACTGTCCCAGGCACAGCCCTGGCTGCTTGCAAAGGTTGGCTTTGGTTCCCCTCCCTGTGAGTCCAGCCTGGCCATCCCTGAATTCTTGCTAAGCCAGGCGAGCTCCATGCACACAGCACACACAGTTGGGCCAGTTGGAAGCAATAAATCTCTACTTGGGAAGAAAGTATTGGAAGGAATTCAAATATTGGAGGCAATAGATCTTCTTGCACTCAAGCTGTACTTGGGCGACTAACTATGGACAGAGCTTAGTAGATTGGAGAGGGTGGTTGGGGGAAGCAATCTGCCTCAGGAAAAAACATGGATGAGTGAAGCATGGATGCAAGAGTGTGTGTGAGCCTCTGCCTTACACTCCCCAGCACTGCCTGCTGCAGAAAACCACCTGCATCTGCACTCCTGATATTCACCCCCTAAAATCAATGCTCCAATTTAGCCCCACAGGGAAATCATGGGTGATGCAGGAATCTTATGAGAATTACTGAGTTTGGCGAAGTTTAGCAACTGCAGCCAGTTTTACAAAGCTTCCATTTTTAGATATAGTAATCCCAAGCCATAAAACTCAAGTTGTATAACAGAGATTAAGCAATATGGAAAATAAAGTAAGAACTCAGCTCACGTCTTGTCAGTATTGCAGTTGTTGGAGGTAGCAGATTGCAGGATCATCTGTTTGGCCTCTCCCTTTTTTTAAAGTAGCAAAATATGCTGTCACATTAGAAATGATGAATCAGCTGATTATAACTGATCAAATAGTAAGCAAAATTAATAATATTTTTTTATTAAAACAGTGTGTTTCCAACACAGGCCTTTATTTTTTAAAGGAGCTGAATCAATGTTATTCTTTTGAATGGGTTTCAAAGAGCAAATGCCATTCTTTTTGCAATGAATAAATACATTTTTTTTTGCAGGACCAGAATGAAATATCTCATTCCTAGAATGTAATAGAACTGGTTCAGGGAGAGACTTTTAACAACTTGAGTTATTTTAATATGTATGCAAATCCCTAAATCCACTGTGCTTTCTATAGCCTTATAAATGGAGATAGACTTTACAGATATTTCAACCAATTAGTGCAGATACAGGTCAAATATGTGAATCTGCAAGACAGATGTAGGAAAAATCAGGATTACATGTACTGTAAGGCTTATCCAAGTTAATGGCTTTGTCAGAGGGAGAGGGAGTTGAAGACTGGGTTAGACATAAAACAGATCAACTCTATTAATCTAATTTAAAGGTTTTCAGAGGAAATAGAGGAACACTGATGGATTTGTTAGTAGGATGCCAAATCTAAATCCCTTCCAATCCACCCCTGTTATCTTAGGCTCAGTCTTTAAAATTATTCGGCTGACTTTAGGTAAGTTTGATCATTTTGTCTTATCTTCAAAATATCTACATTTTAACAAAATTCCTAAAGTCTGCTTCCATAAATAGACAAACTGATGATGTTCCCCCCAGGGAATATTCACTGATCTATTGTTAAAAGGTCTTTTATGGAACTATATAAACTGGCATTTCTCCACGAGCTGAGAATTCATAGGCTTGAAAAGGAAAGGAGACAAAACAACTTTGCAAAGCTTTGTAGCCTGAAAAAGGAAAGTGTTTTCCCTCCTGTTATTCCACAAAGTTACGTTATACAAAGTATTTTAGTATCCTCACCTGCTAGCTAGGAATAAGGGCAGTGCAGGCACACTCAAGTAGTGAGATCCTTGGTTGCTTGGGTTTACTGAAGGGTGAAGTACTGTTCCTGCTGCAGTGGTTGCTTCCTTTCCAAATGTGTGTTTTTATGTACAGGCAGTGAAGGCAATCAGCCTGTGCTCCTGGCCGTTTTCAGTGCTTATTTACTGGGGTTTGCTTCAGGGAAATCCATTCTTTTCTTTGCTTGTTTCAGGGACTCATGGGTGACTATTTTCAGGGCAGTCTAAACAAAGCAACCAGCCTCCCTCTGACGAAGACTGAAGCAAAGATGTGGATGAGAATTCAAGCAGGACAGAGCAGGAGACTGGGAGCTCCTACCTGGTGTTTAGGGCCAGACTCAGAAGCCCAAAGCCAAAACTGGCTGTGCTCTGCCCCTGCCAGACCAAAGTGGGTACTTAGGTCTGCCCTGAAATGCCCTCTCCAGCCAAGCCACTTAAGCCTGGAGGTAGCTGGGTTTAACTTTGGCCAGCTTGTTCACATATTAAGGTCTCATTAAACTGTAAATTATATAACCAATGTTTCCTGGTTCCCTGTTTTAAGGAATAGTTTTCTAAGAAAAATTAATACCTCCATTTGCAAGGGATGAGGTCACCTGATGCGGTACAAAAGACTGTGCTTTCAAGAGCACTTTAGTTCCATTAAGTGAGATACAGTAATAGACTGGGAAAAGCTTATGAATGATTTTCTAGTTGCATTCCTCTCACTGTCACATTTTCTCTGCCAAACCTGTGATTCTCAGAAGAGGTCTTTACTGACAAGAATCAAGTCCCACTGCAAATGACAACTGCATTTTCTCGATTTCATTAGTGTCTCCAGCCAGCCAGCAAAACTGGCCACTTTGTAGTTTGTCATAGTCTTGGAAACTAATTTAATACTGCCCTGTGAAATGACCCCTTACTAGAATGTACTGTATAACTGGCATGGCATGTGGATTTTCCATCCCAGATAAGGCAGAGATCATATAATCATAGAGGAAATAGTGAGAGCAATGTCATGTCAGTCATGGAGGAGGTTATTTTAACTTGCTCCAAAAATGCATTGTGTCTCCAATAGAGAGGAGCATTTTCTCTCTCCTTGGACATAAAAGAGTCATTGGTTTAAAAAGAAATCAATTATACACACCCACTGTTCATCAGTTGTCACCTCATCACAGGGTGAAAATTAGTTTTAGCAGTTCACTCAGACTGGGAGGAGGGCGGACTGCAAGGATTTGGAAAAGCCAGGGAAAGTAAAACAGATAAAGGCATTAAAAGGCAATATAGAGGGCCACAATCTCACTTCAGCTTGGGAAAGGTGATGCTGTTTGAGGGAAGCATGCTTGCAGGGGCTGGAAATGGCAAAGTGGGACAGGAAACAGATGCTTGATTTATGCCTACATTTCCAGAGAAATCCTGAAGCTAGCTTAAGTTTTTAAAATTTCATTTTATTTTCCTGAGTACAGTGTTGAAATGCAACATTAATCTAAAATGTTATACAATTATATCATTGATACAAGAAGATAGCAGGGGGATTTAACTGGAATTCCACAGACTGAAAAAAAGGTAATTAGGCAGTACCGTGAATATTTTAAAATAGTCTAAGATTTGGCATGTATGTAAAAATGAGGGAGGGTTTAGATTTGTTAGAGATCAATTATTTGAATATCTCATGATACTGACAGTGTCTTCAATAATATATATACATTAATCAATATTATTATATAAAATAGAATAATAAAAAGTATACTATTTTTTAACTTTCTGGACAAGTTTTCAATAGAATCCTGAAAACCTATGAATCAAGTATCTATCTTTGTCTTGCTTTCTGTCTTTTTAATTTGTTATTATGGAGGCAGAGAGGAAATAGTCCATGCCTATTATATATTCTCCTGGCAGAAAGAAAAAGCCTCATGTCAGTCACTGTGCTGTGCACAACAGGTGAATGTATATATCTAAGGTCCTGTAATATTAATTTGTGGGCCTGATATTTCTGAGTCTGAAAGGTTTTAGCCTGCTAGTAACTGCTGATTTCTTCCCAAGGGAAGATTGCTCAGGAGAACTTTTTCTCAAAACAACCTTGGTAAACAAATGTCCTTTCTCAAAATAATCCTGTACAGCTGTGTGTTTGTGTTTCTCTAGTTTCACCAATGGGAGTAGAGAGGTGTTGTTCCTATTCACCACTCATGTTAAGTCTGTATCAGAACACCTTATAAACAGTAGTAAGAATTAGACAATAAAGCCTTCCTCGTGCTATTTGCCTTCTGAAATATTTGTAGTCTCTCGTGTCCTACAATGACATTAATTCTGTATTGTTCCCAAACAAATCCTAGACTAAAATCCTAGATTTTTCAGATGATGTGGAATCACTGTGGGTTTGTACTCTATAAAGGACAACTGATCAGTTTATTCCAGTCAAAGGCAGAACTGCTGCACTGCTCCAGTCACCTGTTTTGTGGGTCTTCCAACAGGTGCATTTTGTTAAATAAGTGTTTCACACAGGATGTGCTGCGCTTTCTAAAAGATCCAAGCGGTGAAAGCTTTGCTGATACACTGGGTGTGTGAGGATACACTTGCCACCAAAAGAGGGAAAGATGGTAAGTGGAATCACATCTCAAAATGTTCAAAATGTTAAGAAGCAGACGTGTAAACCTGTCCTAAAGATATAATTTGTACTAGAAAAGAGAACGAGGCAGGTAAGAATAATAATTTCCTCTCCACTTGAAAAATGAGAAGATCTTAATGATGGTGAAATAAATGCCAACTGATGAGGCCAAGATTATAAGTATTTTGATAGATTAATAGCAGAAACTTAAAACTACTTTAGAATGTTTACCATTAATGTAGATAGCAGCAAGGAAATAATAGGATCTGCTTACCACTTCTTTCCTATAAGCATGTAAAGGAGTATTGATTGCTGTCCAGGTATTATCTGTGATTTTGCATTAGCTTGTCTGATACTATGTTTCATTACAGCAAATTTTAACCCCAGGGCACTGTGGTATTGGGAACTACTGATACTTAACAGGGAAGGGAGGGGGGAAAAAGGAAAGCCTCACATTTTCTGTGAGCTTTGGGAAGCAGAAAATTCTGACTGTAAATTACAGAGCAAAAATAAATTTGCAGCTAAAAAAAAAAAGGCTTGAAATTGTTCAATGTATTCTATTCTATTCTATTCAAATACAGTTACAAGGCTGATGGCATTCAATAGAATTTGATTCTCACTGAAAGCCAGTAAACCCACACTTTTAAATCACCCAAGTGCGTTTGAATGCTTCCACTCCTGTGAGTCCTGATTTCTCACTGATCTGCCTGGGGCTTCACAAGAACGTCTTTAACTTTTTGAGCAGAGGGCGAGTCAGGCCTCCCTTTGACGGGAGGTGTACTCCTTTGAGACCAGATTAGAGTGCTTTGCTGGCAGGAGCTGAAGAAGTGAGAGGTCCTGCCCACACCCTCCTTTTGTTAAGTGCTGCTGTATCTGCCCCGAGGGGCAGAGTCGGGAAGCTGCCACCGAGGGAATCAGCAACAAGTCCTGGCACAAACAGAACTGGCATTTCAGGCTCTTTTGTCTTGCTTACCACACTTGCTTGGAATTTGGTAAAGCAGAGACTTTTTACTGACTGAACGAGATAATGGAAACGGTTCACACTCACAGTAAGCAGGAATCCAAACTTCGTGACACCTGACAACTGAGATAAAATTCACCTTGAGGATTCACCAAAAAGGAAAGATTTCTGCGTAGGAATAAAGGAGACTGTTGGACACAACCCTTGAGACTACCTGAGAAGTGTTAGGAATATCCACCTGATTAATTTCTGGAGAGAGTTGCTTTATCACCGAGTTAGGTCTTTCGTGCACTTCTAACTAGAAGCAGATGCTGGGAAAGACAACACAGGGAATGCATAAAGAGAGCTGGAGTGAGACTTTCCAAAGGTTCATAAAGATTATGATCATTTATATAAAGGAACATTTTTTGACATACCCATGAAGTGCTCAAAAGCTTTGTATTTGTCCAGGTCTGATCATCTCCTCTGCTGTTACAATGAAAGAGCTGAGATGATGCAGAACACACACACCAGAGATTTATGTGAACAAGAGGATCACTGAAAGCAAGACATTTAGGGGTTATTTTCTTTTGTTTTGATAAAACCTCAAATGGACTCAGTAAAATACTTTTTTTTATGGGTACATCTCACAGATGCTTCATATGGCTATAGGTTAAAGAAAATGTTACAAACAATATGGGTAAATAGGCATTTTCTTCTTTTTGCTATTTTTCCCAAGGAAATATCAACTCAGACATTGATTAAGGCCTAGACATCCTTACCTTCTTCCTGGGAAAGCCCCTTCTGGCACTAGTAGCTATTGCCTTTCAAATCTCAAGACTCAAACTTTATTATGTGTGCTGTGCTTTAAAAAACTTAAACTCAAACACACATATTTGAGCCTTAAAAAAAGGTTATTCTAAAAGTATAAATATAATAATGATTGCTAGACTACACTAATTTTTTCCATGGCATTTGCTATACCTTGTGCAGTTTAGTTAACCTTTCCTTTATTCAGAGAACAGCTTTTGTTTGGACTTAGCATCGTTTAACTAGCCTTTACTAATAATTCTGTATTACAAACCCTTTCTCTTTTTTTAATCTGCAGAGAATGCAAAAGTAAATATTATCAGAGTCAGAAAGTGTGGTGAGTAGTCTATGATACTACAAAGCCCAGGAAATATGCAGTTTATTTCTTCCAGACTCTTCCTTTAACTCTGTGTTGGGGAGCAGAATTTTATGCCTTCCCTAATCCACACTAATTCTGCTGAGGACTGAACCTTCTTATGGGCATCTTCCAGCGAGGCAGGGTGGTGTTCACTCCTCAGCTGCTCTTTGCTCCTTAAGACCACTGGCAATTTGATGGGTCTCCTCTCCTCTCCTCTCCTCTCCTCTCCTCTCCTCTCCTCTCCTCTCCTCTCCTCTCCTCTCCTTTCCCTTCATCAAATCAGTTTTGGCAAGAGTAAGAATGCAGTGTGCACCAGATATTTCTGTGACATCTTGATCACAACCCCCTTTCACAGTTAGGTGTCCTTCAAGACTGCACAGAATTTCAGCAGTGTTCTGGAACTGTGAGGAGTTTCCCTGAAAAGCAGAACTAATGCTTTGGGTTCTGCATCACATTTAGGAAAATTTAGGGGGAAAATGAGTACATCAGCTTTTGTTACTATACTTTCACATGAGTAGCTGGCACTCAAATAGGAACTTATTGTAACTTCAGAGTGTGGTGATCTGAGTTCTTTACACAGTGCTCAGACATGGAGCAAAAAAAAAAAAAATCTGGAAGAGAAGAAATATTTATTCCAAGGCTTCACTATAAATATTGAATAAATACAGAAAAGGATAAATCGATTTAAGAGGTGAAATGAACTTTTTTCTCACACAACAGCCTTAAAATTGTCAAAAGAGTGGCACTGAGAGATTGAATTTGTCTTCTTGGCTTCTCACAGAAGAGAGCAGATGATTATTGGAGTTTGGAATATAGTCAGACTTACCAAGGGTGGAAACTAGGTCAGAAATGTCATGATTCAGAGGTGTGGATATGGGTCAGTGTCTAACTGCTGCCAGGCTGGGTGCTCATGTCCCAGCCAGCCTTTCCCCCCACCTGTGGTGCAGCCCAGGGGTGCAGTCACTCATCTTCACTGGCACTGCCCCAGCTGCCCTGTGCATTGCCTGACCCTGGCAGAAGAGGGTCTGGACCCAGCTGGAATCAGAGCACCCTGCTCTAGAAGTGAGGCTTCTCTCTGCTGCCTACACACTGCTGTCACCTGGAGTTCAGGAACATCTGCTTATCTCCTCAAGGCCTGACTCAGCAGGCCTAGTGTGTCTTAATCCACTGAAATTCTGAATACAGAAAGCACAGAAGTCAGCAGAGTTTCATTCTAAAATGCCTAACTGAGGAATTACAAGTACACTTCCATGGCATAACCAGCCAGCAAAGTGGTGGATATGTGTATGAGCCTCTTGCAGGCCTCTCAGAGCTTAACCCAGGCTTTCCATTGCTCAAGAGTGTCCTAACCTGTAGTTTAGGGCCAGCTCAGGGATCTAGGGAATTGCGGGCTGACTTTGGGTAGCAGAAAAGGTCTCTGTTTCTGTTAAACTTGAACAACAATCTCTGCAAGTACCAGTACTCTGGTCTTTGCATGGATATGAAATTCAGACTGTGATAAAATCTAGCCTTTACCTCACCTCAGTAACATGTGAAGATCATGGGCACAGGTTTATCCTGAGCCACCTGACTGATGAAGCACAGTTTGTGGGACTGTAACTACACCTTTGGCAGGTCTGGGTTTGATATCTCTGCAATGTTTTGATGCACCTGTTGAGGCTGGCACAAGCTGCTGCACTGGCTCTAATTAGCTTCAATGAGAAGCTAATTTGATGATAATTATCAAAGCATTGTCTTCTCAACTCTAAGTGCAGGACACACTCATGGCTTCCATGTGAACTTCCAGATCTGATCATCCCCTACCTACCTGGGGGCCTCACTTTAACAGTGTAGCAGGAAATGAAGTAAAGTAGTTAATAGTGCATAAATGGCTCTTTGGAAATGCTCAGGTCTGCCTTCAGGAGAGTCCATATGATTACTTTTCCAAAGCTGAAACCTCTATTCCTTGTAAGTGCCTCAAGGTGAAGGTGGCATTTAAATTTTACTGTGATTATGCCTTTTTCCCTGAGGCCAAATGTGTATACCAAAATCTGTGGGTGCAGAACCAGAATTGAAAACCAAACCCCAAAAAGGCTACTCCCAGATCCCAAACAATCTGCAGAGCCACAGATTGGATACAGTCCCAAGTAACTCATAGGTCTCATGGGCAACCCTGCTGTGAGCCAGGGGCTGATGGAGATTTCCTGAGAGGTCCTCTCTCACCTGAATTATTCTTGTGAGTCTAAATAGGTTTGCCATGGATCCCTGAGAAATGCTAAATATTTACTTGTCAGAAACAGTTTCAGATTTACTTTTCAGAGTGAAGTTGCACTTCAAAGAAGTGCCGTCCTTTCCCTAAGTATAATTTCCCTGTGTCAGATGATCACTGGGCTACTGAAATAATAATCTTTTACTTTCAATTACATTCTAATCTATTCAGTGCTCTTCTCTGGCACACAACTCAGACACAAACTGAAATGAAAACAAAATATGGGGAAACACCATTCAGTGGTGGCACAGAAGGGCAATACACTGACCCCCCAATCCTTCCCCCTCCTTCTCCAGAGCGCTGTTAAAAGATCAAGGCATAGAACCACTACAAAATAAACAAGCACTACAGATTTTGCAGCAGGTGGACCATCTGGACCCAGATAATGTCATCCTAAACAATCTGCCATCCAGTTGTAACTGGGAAGGAGACAGAAGTCTTTTGTGACTCAGAGCTAAAAGGCTCACATGACAATATGGCTTGACTCCCTGACCCCTGTACAAAAATAATTCTTATTTATTATTTTATTATTCCAGATAATGCCAGGAGATGGCCAAGCATCTTCCTCTCTGCTCACATTCTCTGAATTGTGCCATGTACTTGAAAAATGCCAGCTGCACTAATAGTTGTGTGCTGGCTTTCTCTGCTGTATGTCTGCAGACCAAGCAGATCTGCCCAGCTGTTTCCTTGGCTTTCATGTAGACCACTGGAATGATCAGCACACACTGTTCTGTGCCTCCTTATTTGTTCTAGAGACAGGACATGGATGGACCTGCTTGTGCCCTGTCAAAATCCCTCTCTGCTTCTGACAGAACTAAACACATAACCCTGAACAAGCCTGAGTTGTAAATGTACAGTGAAGAAAAGCAGAAAGCTTCCCAGCACCCAACCATGAACATGATCCAGTCCCATAGAACTGGCAGTATCTTCTGATTTTCCATCCTTAAGATCCTCTTTTAAAGTGCTGCAGTCAGAAGGGCTTCTTTGAAGGGCAGATAAACTTACTGTTGAAACATTTAAGCAGGAAGCCATAGGAGTATGACCAGGAGAAAGGCTTGCTCACACCCTGGAGTTTTAAGAGCAATTTTGAAAATGTTCTGAGCAACATTAGGAAATAGCACTTAACTTTCTGTGCAAGAACTGTCTTGTTGGTGTCATTAAGTTTTACCACACATAAATTATTACCAATTAAGGACTAAAGCTGCTCCAAACCCCCCAGAATCTTGACTGACTAGTGGGAAGGTAGGCAATTCATTTGCAGCAACAACAGAAATACTGTAGGATTTATGTAGTACCTTGCTGCACTAGTCTTTCAATTGTGTGATTCATAGTCAGAACTAGAAATCATTAAAGAAAACAGAAAGACAGAGAGCAATGCCAGATACTCATCTGCTGTCAACTGATGTCAATGCACTGTGCTTCCTGCTATGAGGTAGTGCTACATGAAGATAGGAATGTTTGCAGCAGACCCACAAAATCAATGTATTATGTGAACCTGGACTGTTTCAGGTTGCAGGTCATTTGTTTGTCAGATTCTGTGTGGGTGGTTTTGGGCACAAATTAGAGATACCAAGGCTTACTGATATAAAATATTCTGAAAGGAATGGGAAAGCATGAATGCCTGTGCAAGATCTTCCTGGTTGCTGCTTAAATTATACTGCTTTGATAAAAAATACTTAGTCCATAATGGGGAAAGCAATTGCAAAAGTATTATAATAAAAATATAGTACTTTTACCCTGAGAGAAATGGTGATATTAGGTGAAGACAGGAGGTAAAAACAGCAGGTGTCAAATCTATTGCAAACAAAAAAGATAAAACAGTAAATGAAAGAATTGAAATAAGGGCTTCATTAAATTCAGATTGCAAGGATGAAAATTTCCTTTTCTCATACAGTCTCAAGAAAAAGTCCAATCTAATAATCTTCCCAGCTAATCACCAAAGCACATTTCACTGCTTCTAGCTTCTCCTTTTACTTTTTCCAGTCCAGTGGTTGAAAATACACACAATTACCTCCTCAGTTACCTGCTCTAAGACATTGGATCCAGTCAGTAAGTTTTGACTGCACTCAGGGTTAGAAAGTTACAGATGCCTCTGTGCCTTGGTTGCTGCACTCCATTTGTGTGCTGGCACACAGCGGGTGCAAATAAGAAAAAGCCAAGTTTGAAACAAACCAGAGAGAACACAGCACAGTTGTGCCCATGCCCTGTCTCCTCTATACTGCCCACTTCCTCTTTGCCTACAGGGACCTACATTCCCTTGGATTCTTATTTTAAGAGGGTAAATATATAATTGGGCAAGCTTCTGTTTTGACTGCAACTTGTTATGTGCTCCCTGCAATTATAAACTTACTATTTTAACTTTAGTGACATGCCAATTTATTTGTAACAAATAAAAGGTAAGGAGAAAAATACTGTTTCATCTTAGACTAGTTAGAACTTGCACTATGCATCCCTGGAAGATGTTCCCTCTGTTTCACTGCACATACCACAGGCATTAGAAGATGCAGTAGCTCTGTTTTCAGTTCCCCAGTTGCCACTGGGAAAGAAACTACCTCCAGGTTCCTCTGGCTGGTGCACTAATTCCAGGGTTACAGAACCATACTGGAGATCTCTTCAGTTGTCTTTTTTCCCTGAGAATATTGATGGCTTCAGAAGAAGGAGGAGACACTGACTGTTCAAGATCCTGCAGCAATTCCGTGGGAGTGGCGTCTAGGGAAGCAGAAGAACAGGTTTATGTCCTTATCTGCAATCAAAGAGATAGAATATTGTACACCTATTTCATAAATTGGTTATCAGGTTAGGACAGGGGCTGTAATTCTTGCATCTTCTTGCAGTGTTATCTTCTTTATGAAGTTCCAAAGGGGACAGCCTGTAATCAAGGCTGCTTAGGGTTTAATGGCTGCATGTTTGAGCCCAGGGGTAAAAATATATGATATTTGTACATGTATCTCTATAAGTATAAAATTTCAGTTTTCCTGGTGAGATCTTTTGTGGGAATCAGTCTTAGCTGGCAGCAGAGAATCAACTGGGCAGACTTAGGCATGAATGTTTTAGGAACTCTTAGCTGCCTAAGTATCTTGAGGGATCTGTGTTTTAAGAAAGGCACATTATTACCTTATTTGATTCTTTAAGCCCCTAAGTATGTTAGGAAAATATTTCTATGCCTAATCTGAACCTTTCTTCAGTTGTTGCAGCTCCTACTGGTAAGGGCTAGTCCAGACCATAATGGTTATTCCTCCTTCCCATCACAGATATTCCCTCACATTAATTAACCTTATATTAATGGATAACTACCAAGTAAATTTGTAGTTTAATTATTTACTGTTTGCTTTCTGCTCTGTCACATAAACACTTATTTTTTGCATTCTGATGCATTTCTCAGAAATACCAAAACATTTTTACCTGAAACTTGGAAGGCCACATTTTTTTCCCTTTGAATTTGGAGCACCAGGGAGGTTGAACATCTAAACACCTGCCAAGTTCCCCTGGCAGGACCACGGCAAGCACTAATAAATAAGGAAGCTGCATTTTCTTACTGCACCATCTCTGAGATACTGAGACAGTCAAACCCACACTGCTCATGCAAGATCAAGGTCTAAGACATGCAACATGGTCTGTGTAAAACCTGAACACCTGTGAGCTGCCACCTGAGCCTGCCCATCTTGCCTAGCTGTTGTCTTTCCACTGTTGTTCCTCAGACACAACTCACCTCTAAGCAAAACTCTAGAATGTCGTATAACATTTGATACAAATAATTGATATTAATTATTGATATAGATAATTGACATAAATAATATTTTTATTTTTCCAAAAATAATATATAATTAAAAATGGAACTATATGGGCTGTTGTGCTGTTGTTGTGGTGAGGTGTTTCCTCATTTCTTCTGTAGGTCAGGTACAAGAAAGAAAATACAACTGTTTCCAGTCCTTCAGGGGTTGGATTTAGTTCAAACTTATGAAAGATGCAGAGCATCATCTTAGCCAAAACACTACCTAAATTTGTCTTTTTGCTAAAATGAGGCCACCTAAAAGATTAAAAGCTTTCTTCCTTTTTTCTCCCTTAAAAAATATAATTACACCCTAATTTAAAACTCTAATTGAGTGCACTTGTATTGGTGAGATGTTCTTTTTCCCTTTAGGGACAATATTCCTATTAGTCACACAAGCTGTCTAATCATTTCATGGTCTGTCCATTTCCCACCCTACACCTCCATTATAAATGAGAAAATTAAAGCATCTTCTTTTTTTTTAAGAGTATCTCAATTATATCCCCATAAATTCAGCAACTGAACATTTTAGTTGAAATAGTAAGCCACATCTTTAGCCAGTGTAAGTTATCATCACTCTGCTGATTTCAATGAACAAAAGATAGCATGCATCAGCTGAGACTATGACACACAAGACAAACTCACTGAGAAAGTCTAAAAGTAAATTATTTTTCCAAGCTCAAGAATTTGTGTGCTGGCTATAAATGCAAACCAGCTGTACTATTATCTTGAATTTATTAATGTTACAAGGCTTTTTTTACATTAAATAACAATTGATGAAGTTGAACAAAATAATGTTACACAAAAGATTATGACTGCATCTTTCTGATCAAGGAGAAAATAATTTTTCTTTAACTAGTAAGTCACAAAGACATTACTTTTCCTTTGGTTGTGTAAGTGATGCTATTTGAACTTGGATTTTGCACTCAGACTAAGGTGAACACTTGATAGTCACTCTTTGCCCATTAGCCCATCTTTGTTATCTTTTATTTTAGATTTATAGATCTGCCACTAAACCAACTGGTGATAGTGGGATTCTATGAAAATATGTCTTTAGGATCAGATCTTAGATTTCACCAAGTGCTTTGAGATGTTCATTTTCACTTTGAGTCACAGGGCCATTTTAATGCTGGGTTATTAGGAGCCTACATTGGTTTTTCTTCCACCAAATCACCTGTAATTCTGATAAAGCTTGGGGAAAACAAATATGTGAACTTTTAACTGGTTTTTTTAAAGCCTAAGAATTACTTCTGCCATCTACAGCCATTGCACAGCCTTTGTAAAACCAAAGGCATTTTAGCATCCAAGAAATAGCTTTTATTATTTTCCATGCTATGCCTTCAGACCTTAATCCATAAAAACTATCTTTGCTCCAGATTTAAAACTTTTAAGGAGAAACAAACTTAATTACATGTAATATATGGAAAATTTGGAGTTTAACCACTAATCTGTGACTTGCAGGGAATTTGGATGGAAGGAATTCAAGGCTCTGAAGTGTCATGTTTCTCATGCTTGTCTGCATTGACTACAAGAGTTCCAGGACTTCTCAGTGAAAATCATCATTTGCTTAAATAAAAAGCAAAAGGATGAACCTTTCAAGTTTTTGAAATCTGGGTCTTTTGTCTATACATACTTCAAAGAAAAAGCTACCAATGAAAGATGTATTGAAATTCATTGCTGATAAACAGTCAATTCTCAGTATTTTTTGCACTGGATGAATTAAAAAAAAAGGTGCAGATCATTGTTACTTCCATTAATACTGCTTTCATTGGTTTTTAGGTATAGAAACAAAAGATAAACAGAAATATACTTCAGTGTTGGTAAACATGTTCAACTTCTTCCTCAGTTTCTACTAGCTGAGGATCTAGGTCAGGAAACATTACTTTTCCAGTGTCAGTAATTATGATCCCTATTTCTGCTCTGACAGATTTGGAAATATTTGGTCTTATCTTAAACAAACACATCTGGTGGTGAATCTGAAAAGATGGCTTATTTCAGACCCTGAATTCTCTTCCTCACATACATGGGAACTGATGATGTTTAATACAATTAAGGAAAAACCCCAAGGCAGCAAGAAAGGCATAATATTCTAAAATAATATTCTAAAATGAATATTATTTTAGAACTCTAGCTCAAGGCTGCAGTATTTAATTGAATTTGTTGAATTTCAGCTAAGTAGGCACTACCTTTCTGACCTGAGGGAGGCCTGTGTGTATTAATAACAGCACTGTTATTAAAATAAGCACTAACAGAGCACTGGAGACACTACAGAAACTTTTATATCTGTAGATGAAAAACCCCCTGATCGATGTGCCTTCTGATCAGTCATTTTCAGCTCACTCTTGTGACCTCACAGTACAGGGGCTGTTTGTCATCTGACTGTGCTTAATTAAAAATACAAAATCCTAACTCTACATCCAGCTCTGACTGCCTGAGTTCATGAGGAATTATTTTCTTTTTAGTTATGATGCTGTGCTAGTGACTGTCTGGCTCTCACATTAGAAGAACTGGCTAAAGCATGTTGGATGTTTGTGGTATGCCCCATGAACAAACTTAGCAGAATGGTTAGTAATTAAAAATGTTGAAATGCCACTAATTAAATATCATTTGGGCATTCAGTGGCTCCATAGAAGCCATTCAGAGGAACAGTTTAATTTTCATGTGTGAACACTCTCCTCTCAGAATTCCCTTGAAATCCACAGGAAGTGCTTTTTAGATTAAGTTTGATAGAGGATAAAATACCAGCTGAGCTTGTGTCAGAAGCAGCACTGGGTAGGGAATTTATAGGGGAAAGACGACATGTCCTAATACTCTGGGATATTGTAATTTTTTCCTGTATTTTATCCACAGAAAATAAAGTTCAGCTAACTGCTATAACCAGTAAGAGCACAAAAGATGAAGTCTGAGTCAGCTTTTAAATATAACTTAAAAATTTGCAGGTGATCTTTCCCTATCAGTCCCCCTGCTCCTTTCAAATAAACTGCAGTGTAAATGTGAGGCCTTGAAAAACTGCTGTAAAAAAAACACCCAAAAAACTCCCCACGAAAATTCTGAATTGACAGTGAAAGAAAACAAGAAAGAGCAGGAGGAAAGCAGACACATGTCTGCTTATATCTCAGGCACACGAAACTGGCTCACTCAGTGCTGGACTCTCAGCCATACAGCAGCAACATCTGTCTCTGCAGGGTTTTTGAGAGCTCCAGATGAGCAGAGCTCACAGCCAAAAGTGAAAGCCATCCGTGAGAGCAGCACACGTCAGTGGCTCTCAGCTGCAGTGTTTGTACTACTGAAAATTAGGATCCCTAATAATATCTATATATGTCTTCCCAGGCACACTTATCATCAAGAAAGAGGTGATGCTTTCCAATATCTCCTTGGATACAACAATGAAAGCTTGGCTTGGATTCCATGTGTAGGAATGTGTAAGTGAGAACAATTTGGAAACATAAAAAGCAGCTTCAAGAGGAGTTTTGACACTGCCTGTCCTATGTTGTCCCTGTGACATTAGCATCCCTTTAAAATAACCACAAATAGATTTTCAGGCTTGAGCTCCTGGCAAAGAGGTGGCAGTTCTGCCATTTTTTTTCCCACTGAACTGGAATTCTTAAGGCAAATAAAGTTCCTGTAAACCTGGTAATGGCAATGGCAGAGCATGGAGGGGCCCTGTTCCCCCTGTGCCAGCTTCCACAGACACATCACAAACCATCTGCACTGGGGGTGTGTGTTGCTGGCATCACCTCTCTTCTCACTTAGGCAGCTCCCAGATGGATTCAGCTCACCTGGTTAACATCTATTGATCACTGTTGTGATGGTTGCTCAGCACACAATAGTTCTAAAAGCCTTAAAATCTATCAAAGGACTTAAGCTGTTATAAATTTGCCACAGAATGCAGAAAAATGTATACTGTGTATTTCTTCTGCAAAGCAGACAATGATTTCATAGAGCAGAATACAACTTCTCATTTTTTTAAAATACACAAGATTTCATAGGCAGAGATCATACAAGTGAGATCCTAAATGTTTATGCTGTGCCAAGCTGCATTCCTGCATCTCTGAAACATGACACAGCTTTAAGTTCTGTGCTTTATAATATCAGAATACTGTAACAATAAGGAAAAAAATAGGAAAACTGTGGCATTGCCTTCATCATACAAATTCTGTGCCTAGAAATCGAATAAGGGATTACTGTGTCAAGCTTGTCAAGTAGATACAAATTTCCACCCCACAGGTGTGACATTCAATGGAAGTACTGGCAGTGTCACCGTGTCTGCTCAGATCAAGTGTTCTGTGAGGGCCTTCAGCTGATGGGCAAAAGGAATGGCTGTGGAAAAACTGGGAAAGAGGGGAACTTCTGCCACAGGCCACTCCATAACTGCTTTTGTTTATCCTGCAAAGGGCAGCCACTGTTTTGAGCAACATCATTAATGCCAAGTAGGACAGAAACACTACGGTCATTTTGGTGGTTTGTTGTTTTTATTATTATTATTAATTATGCATTCAAACTTTTTAGACAATTATCAGTGAGGCTAACATTTAATATTTTATAGCAACAATGCCCAGTCTCTAATTTTGTTCCCTTGACTGTTTGTTCCTCATGATGTCCAGCTAAATCCTGCTGTGGTTTCCTCTCTCTCTGTTGGCCAGGGACAGGAAATGGATTTAATCCACACTGTAACACAGACTGTATTTTCCAGATGGATTTGAGCCAGAATGATTCACAGCTTTGTTTAAGATGCTTTGGAGATTCAAAGTATTTTTATAAACATACAGCAGTCATTTATCTCCTATCTAACAACAAATAAGTAAACATATAACCACAAAGGCAGGATTTGGATATCATTCCTGAAAGTACTTGTGAATTGTTCTTTGCCTTATTTAGCCAGCCCTCTCTGCATGAAGTTTCTTTACAGATGACGCTTCTCTAAAAATTAAGGATCAGCAGTTAGTCACAACTATTCACATTTTATTAGCTTTAGAGCTTTGCCTGATTTGTGTATAGCATTCTTCCCTGCATCTGCACAGAAATATTTGTGATTCATCAATGTAGAGCAACCTGCCTCCTTAGATAATTGAAATTACTAACTCAGTGTTTCTGATTCAGTTGATATGCTATTTTTGTTTTGTTTATTGATATTTTCATACCATTTGAAATAAAGACAGGCTAATAATGATATTATCTTTTTTTGAGGTAACTGGTAGCTTGTTGTGATTTTTTTTTTCTTAATTTGTTTGCAGGAGCAATATTTCCTATAACAATCCAATTCAGCAGTTGCTTGATTTCTTCCCTTGATCTCAGGCTAGTCTACAATGCTGCCAAAACAGCATGACTGGGACTACTAATTCAAAATTTTCCTTTTCCAGTATCAACCCAGCCAGGCAATCTAAGTTCTGTAGAACAGACATATTCCTGAGCTGCTTGACACACTAATGTATTTTCATTTAGTTCATACTCATGCAAAACACTGAGCCCACATGCAAGGCCACCTAGTCAAAAACTCTATGAATTTAAATAAGGCTAGAGAATAATGTTTCTGAGAAGCAGGGTTTAATAAATGTTCTTTCTATGAGCAAGTATTTAAGAAAGAGTGAGGGGACCTAATAGAAGACCCTGTCAGAATATCTAACCAATTAGACCAGTTTCTAGCGCTGAGTATTTATACTCGGGGAGAACTGAACTCTATTCTAAGCATTCTGTTCTCTCCAGAAGAGGTCCGGATGATTAGGACAGTAGGGATGAAAATATGAGAAAGAGATGCAAAGGCACTTTCTGTTGCAAAAAAAAAAAAAAAAAAAAAAAAAAAAAAAAAAAAAAAAAATTAGGAGCTTTGAAATAAATTCTGAAGTTCAGACTAGTTGTTAATCACCCTTCAGTTTAGAGACATTTTGACAAAGGTGGCAGTGGTCAAAATTTGGTCCTGATTTCTTTCAACATGAAAGATAACTTGCTTCATACAGAAAATCATTAATTTATCTCTTTTACCTTTCCTTCTTGTGATGTCAAGAAATTACAACCTTTATTTTACTTGTGCTAATGAAAATAAAAATCTGTAGTGCAAAATCATCAGCAGCTTTCAAACTATTAGTGAGAAATAGCAATCTCTTTATTATCAATATTTCAAATAAAATTTTCCATTTTGTGGGTTAAGAAATAACAAAATAACTACCAAGCAATAAACCCAGGTATAACAGTGCTCGTCTTAGAATGACTCCAAACAATCTTCTAATCTCCATTTATATATTAACATCTCAGGTATAAAGCACACAGTTTACTGACTTTTTTTCTCCTATAAGAGTAGCCTTTGTTGCATTATGCTAAAGGAGTTAATGAAAAACTACAAGACAGTAGTAAAACTACCATTAAGCATTGACAGTCCTGAAATATCTGAATATCTTTACAGATTATCAATATGTAATACGACTGAGGGTCAAAGCAGCACAGGATGGGAAAATTGCACCAAGCAGAGGAAAAGAGATCATTTAGACATTAAACAAATGTATCAGATTCATCACATCTAAATTCCCTAGTGAGAAATAAGCCAATGCCTTCTGTAAAAACCAGAGCATAAAATTGCTTTTTTGCTTTTTACTCTTGTGCTTTTTACTAAATTATCTTTAGTCTATATCAAATTAAAACACAGAATGAGAAAATTTGCATTGAAAAACCATATAAATATATATTCCTGATTTATAAGACAAATTTATATATATTTTGGCAATTTTTCATAATTTTCTTGAGACCTAAACTAATTCCAGTAATAATTAATGAAACCAAGCTTGAATATCATCTTACTAGAGTTGAATATGATAAATAAATACTATAAAATATCTTCTTAGACAGTTATTAATACATCCTTTATATCAGACCTTTACACATCTTGTTTCTTTTCATTTGAGTTTAGGAATTGGGGGGTCGATTTCTAGAGCTACCTGGACACCTAATTATTATGGTATTATATACATATACTTTATTTTTGTTATGTGCCCTAATTGGGCACATCAGTCTCACTAGATCACATTGAATCCAAACACTGGTGGTTGTTTTCTGCTTGCTGTACTTCCTTCTAGTCTGGACAGAACTATGTGTTAATAAATTTCTAATGACTGCAATTCCTAATAGTAGGCAGGCTGTTTGTTTGAGAACATAAACTACCAACACTGAGTAGATCTCCTCGTTTCATGAACATTTTGGAATCATTCACATGTATTTTTTTGTGGGTTTATGCGAGACTCCACAGTGCCCTGATTCAGTGATGTCTCCATATTCCTGCAGTTTCCTCTTTTAACTCAGGCATCAATTGTAAATGTAAAAAAACAAAAACAAACAAACAAAAAGAAACCTACAAAAAAATTCCCTGATGTATTAAATGTAATTCTTCTGTGACTGTCCCTGTCTCCTTGCTCTGACTACCTCAACAAAACCTGTTGAAGCAAACAGGGGCTCTTCCTTTTAGCCACACCCATCTTTCTCTGCAAGGAGAATGGGCTCTGGATAATTAATCACCAAGATTACATTTTGGATCACTATGTGATTATTTTCAAGTGGCAGAGTCCCTCACAGTCAGTACTGCCATCAAGTTGCTTCTCAGCTGAAACCTCTGCTTCAGCTTTTAACCCAGGACATTGATGCAAACTGATGCAATTCCATTAAAGTGCAAATTTAAGCCTGCCTAGAATTTATTTTTGGGCCCACTGTGAGGAAGAACACTGTCATGACTCAAGTCCAAGCTATGGTAACGGCTATTAGTGTGAGTGTTTCATATCTTTATAAAAAATCAAGTTAGAATTGTGCTGCTTTATAACAAACACATTTACAAACATGTATGGAATACTGCTACTGGTTCATTTGGGTTTTGGTTTGTTTGGTTTTTTTTTTTTTTTTTGTTTTTGTTTTACTTTTTAGTCATATCTGTAATCACAAACACAAATATTACATGCCTGAGAAATTTTAAAAATACAGTTGCATACAGATTTTACAGCAAACTCAGTATTGGGTACTGCTTGTCTTATGTCTGTGTTCCACTCAAGTCCCTTTGGAACTTACAAATCAAATCCTTACTGTTGGATCTTAATCTTTAATATTTCTAAATAATGGGAAGCATTGCTATAAGAGTTTTCAACTTTTTCTATTTCCCACACCTTACCTTTGTCAGATGTGAGCAAGCAGTAGACTAATTCTATATTATTAACTGTGATGTTTAGAAATCAGAAATGAAACTCAAAGGTATGAAAGTGGGGTGTGAGACACAAATCATTTAAATTTATGTATATTTCTTTTGGAGTAGTGTGTTATATGCCCTGGCTGTGACTACTGAAGTCACGGGCTGTCCTATCAGGACCAAAGGACTACTCCCACACAACAGAGAGCACAAATCAGCCCTGCTCTACTTACACAGGATTTAACCTTTTGTACCATAAAACAAACTCTGGAAACAGTAAAACCTCAATTCTATGACTATCCTATTTACTTATGGAAGAGTTCAAAGAGTTACTCTGTCCTTCTGAAGTTTTTGAGGTTTCAGATGGTTATTTTCTTTATGGAGTAAGAGAAATTGTTTATGGAACAGATACATGAGTATTCTGTACAACTGTTTTTTCAAGTTCTATTTGTTTTCCTGTTGCTACTGTAGAGATATCACTCATCTACAAGCTACTGTCAAAATATTTTTCTCCAGATACAGCAATGATGAGGAGAGTGAGTGGTTTGAGAAGGCAGAGGAGACTTGCTGCATTGCTTGGCTACATCTGCATTTGTAAACTCCTGTGAAACTCTTTAGGCAGATGAAGGGATCAGTGAACTGAGAGAGATCTGGGTAGGAGTAAAGCAAAAAACAAGGAGAAGCAAGAAATTCACATCTAAATGGAGATGGTTTGATAGCAGCATAATGAATGTAGCCATCTAATGGAGATTTTATAGCAAGGGAAAAGCTGTTTGTACGAGTGAGAAGATAATTCTGACAGAAAAAAAATGGGGGTAAATTCTTCATGATGAAGTGCTCATATCCTTTTTGGCTTAGTTACTTTAATGGATTCTAAACCAGATATTCATCTCCTTCAGGGTCATGTGTAATTCTTGTGTCAATGTGTGTGTACCCATGTGTGTGTGTTTGTGCATACATACACTTCTGAAAATAAATATACTGGGTTAGAAAGTTACAATTTCTTTCCTTTATTGGTTCAGGTTGGCAGATACTTAATGTTTAAAGGTCAAGCTGCTGGAAGATATAATGCTAACAACAGCAGCAGAAACTGCTGAGATAGCAGAAGTTAGTAAAATATTTCTCTAAATGCTACTATTTGTTACCCTGTCTAATACATAAAAGGCTCAAGAAAATCTCAGGAGTGTCCCAGGTTGTGAGATGCAGGCAGTTGGTGTGCAGGGATTGGTGTTTGCAGCTCTCCTCTGGAAATGAGGGGACAAGGGGACACAGAGACTGGCAGCAGCACAACGCTCACAGGCCTGAGGGGGAGGACTGATCCAGCCTCATACACTTGTCCCTGACATACACTTGTTTTCCACATCTCTTCACAGCTTTAGGATGCATTTTCTTCCCCCCAGCACAATGTCTGTTCCTGTTTGGTTCGCAGCAGGCGCTCTAAACCCAGCTTGGGAGTGCTTAAATTCACAGAATCACAGAATGGTTCTGGTTTGAAGGGACCTTAAAGATCAACGAGTTCCAAACCCCTGCCACAGGCAGGGACATCATTCATGAGCCCAGGTGGCTCAGAGCCACATCCAGCCTGGCTGACACATTACTGCAAGACAGTTCTCCTCTTTTAGACAATTTTTTTCTGGATATAATACAAAAAAATCACAACCAACCAACCCTACCTGAAGGCCTATTTCTTTTGGGAATTGTTCTGACTTTCCTGAAGATTTTTTCTTCCCTCCTTCTTTCATAATATGACATTATTTAGATAATTAACTTGGGAAAAAAGTCATTGTTCAGAGCACAAGACTCATGGAAGTCTGAGGCTGAGCCTTGGTGGAATTAGCATTAAAGCCTTATTTCATAGTCATCATTCACAAAATAAATGTTTCAGAACTTTCTAAAATTGATGCAGAAATATATAAATATCCACATAAACACAAAATTATTGTTTTAATATAGCTGATAAACAAAATAATCCTGATTGTTATAGAAATACGACATGGATGACTAAAAGTATATCCAGGTCTGAATAATAAGAGATGGTCATCTATATCAGATTTCACATTTTTAAAATTATTTAACATCTCCAGGTTTAGACTTAGGAAAATTAATGTTTTACTATAAATAAAACTGTGTATTTTCTCTTTCTTCTTCTGCACTATGACAAATATTGGTAGCACTGCACATTGTCAGCAACGGCTCTGAAACCCATGATCTTTGTAATCTTCTTTCTGACCTTTAAATGAATGAAGGATTCATGATACTTCCTAGAAAATCTGGCTTAGGTATCAGATAAGTTAATAAATATTACAATGCAGTAACAGGTCAAATAGAGAATTACAGGAAAAAAAAGCTTTCTGAAATGATGTTAGATTTCCTGGAGCTCAACAGAACCTTTTCATTTTGCAGAAGCCACTGAACTTTTCTTTTTAACTTGTCCATTTTCCCTTGCTCATAGTCCCCTTTGAAAAAACTTTCCAGCTTTTTAAAAATACTGTGAAAAAATGGTCCTATTGGAGATCTTTTAAAGTGAACATAGAAGACAGCTTGAGAAAAAGAAGAAAATAATTTAGGCAGTAGTAATTTTAAATAAATCTGAAGGGATCAAATAAGATAGTCGATATGAACCTGAATGGTTTCAGAAAAGTTTCCTGAAACAGTGAAGAAACCCCTGTATTAAATGGCAATCTGGAATTTCAAATTGTATGTTCCCAGACAGCCCAATTTTTCCCATTCTAAAGCAGATTTGATTTGATTCAACCTCTAAACCAGTCCATTTTCCAAGCACTTTTTATTCTGCTTTGGTAAGGATGAGCCCATCTATGGAAAAGATCCAAAGATTTACAGGATCCAACTGGAGCTAAGGGAGTCACAGCCGTAGGGTAAGGGCTCTATCAAAATAGCAGAATGAAAACAAAATGGTTTTCTTATGTGGAAATACAATCTATAATTCTGCATGAATGAATATGTATAAACTAGTCTTAAGAATACTGCTGTTCTGGGAAACTGATTTATTTCAAGAAGAAAACAATTGTTTATTTATAAAGAATGTTTAAATGGAAAAAGTTCATTATTTAATTTACAGCTGGTAGAGCAAAATTTTGTGGACTGCAGGTCTTTATGTTGTCAGTTTCTCTTGGACTGTGTAACAGAATTTATTTTACAGAAATCCATTGAAGTGATCAGTATGTAAAACAAGAAAACTTTTTATCCTCTGAATTCTGAAAACAAAGGTGCTGCCCCATGTTTTACAGGGTTGTAAATCTGCAATAGAAAATGCTTGCTCTTTGATTGCAATTCTTTCACAGACAAGAACTGGTCTATTAAATAATGAAAGGTATTGGTACAAACAAAATGGAAATTAATGTTTTAAAATGGTATATATTTACTGAGATGAAACAGATTTTATTTAATGTATATTAAAAATTTATTCTATAAACAAAACATAAGTTTGCATGTTTAATTATTGTGAAAAGCATGAATATAATCCTAAATCTGAATGCTGAAATTTGTTTTGAATTATTTACATTGTCCTTGAAACATCAGTATGCTGCCTTTCAAAGAGTAACACAAAAAAAATGACTGTCCTCTCAAGATAATTTTTCAGTTTTGCAAAAATACTGCTGAAATCAAATTAGCTATTCCCCAGTCATTTGTCATAAAAATATGCATGCACACATTGACACACAGCCTCTACATATGTCATAAAAAATACAAATGTCACATTGCAAAGTCTGGTATAACACAAAGGGACTGCATTTTCCGTGGCACTGTGAAACAATGGTTTCAACAGGACAGGAATTAGGCAGCTCAGAAAGACCGGATGTAAACTGCCTTTATCTGAATAACTTTTCTAAAAAGTACTTGTAAAATTAGACACAACAGCCATCTCTCCTTCTAACTGGAGAGGATTTAGGAGACATCTTGTCCATAAGTGCCACCACACTGCTGAAGCATGTGCTACAAAGTGAGAAGTTTTATCATTATTATTATTATTATTATTATTATTATTATTATTATTATTATTATTATTATTGGCGTTTTTTTCCCCAGCATTTGTTCCAAGCTTTGCTACATGTATAAGCACAGTAGATTCTTCATTTTTTTTAACCAAGTGTGTTAATAGTTGTTAGTAAGGCAGTAACAAAGAGAAAGGGCAATGCTGAAGGGGTTCCTGTACACTGCAAATGGGTGCAACACTTCTGAGCACAGGATGAGCCAGCATCACAGAGTCACACAACAATGAACTAGGTTGGAAAAGACCTTTGAGATCATCAAGTCCATCTATGACCTAATGTGTTGGTGGTTTTCAGTAACATGGCAGGACTGCTGGGAGATATTTCCAAGAGCTTTATTGCAGCATCAGTCTCAGTGCAGGGTGAGACAACTGAGAGATGGTCACAGCTCACATCTTGCCAACAGCAGCCAAAGAGCTCTTTGTTACAGGGCATTTTAAAAGTTTTACAGCCAAGAGCATATTGCTAAAGTTGACAGACAATTGTTCTAGCCAATCACTAAAAGCACACCTGCTTCAAAGAAGGCTTGCTTACATGCTTTCTATTAACAATACACACAATACTCCATTATAAATCTTAAAACCTTCTACTATCTTGCTAATCATATTTTTCTGCAGCCTTAAGGTCTATCTTAGCCAAACTTAAAAACTCAAACTACTGTTTCATGTCCTTGCTTGCTGTATTATTGTATCTTCTCTACTTTCAAGCATTGCGGCTGCAGCTAGCTCTAAGTTCTCTGCTCAGATTCTGAGGCCTGCTTTCACAGCTTCTGAAGTCTTCTTACTTACTTAGTCTATTTCCCACAACCTAACAACTCATCAACTAAACCAGGTCAATCTTTTATTAAACACCTCCAGGGACAGTGAGTTTAAGGCTTGCTGTGAGGCCACAGGGCCAATGTGTGTATGGGCAGCCACCTCAGCCTGGTCCATGGCCCGATTTCCCAAGGAGTACTGTCTCCCTGCTTTTCAGCCTTCAAGACTGGAGTCAGAATTTTCTCACACATTCTCATGTAAACAAAGAAATGTTTTTCATAAACATCTATATTGTTTACATTCTTTTCTGTAAGAGGGACAATTGATGGACACTTTCTAAGACCAGTGGAATTGAAGAGGTAGAACCTCAGTCTTCCAATGTGGTCTCTTTTCTAGAAATCTATATAAGCTGAAAGAAAAAATTAAACTTCCTTTTTTCCCCACTCTGACCCCGCTGTGGTCACTGCGTTTCCCTCGTGACGGTAGAGCGCCACAGAACTGCTGGGAAGCTGCAGCTCCCCTTCCTGGCAGCCTGCTTTGGGTCCTGGCCACCCCTCAGAGTGCTGGGAACCAGCACTGCTCCCCAGCTGCACTCGAGGCTCTGCAGAACCTGTGCTGGGCACAGCCTGGGCAGTGCCCTCTGGTCCCCCAGGGCGGGCTCGGCTGGGTGACACATCACTGCCAGCTCTGCTTGTGGCATCCAAGTGCAGGTACAGCCTGCAGCCCTCCGGCTTCCAGCAGCAAAGCCCCCAGTCTGCAAGCATCCCTGAGTAATTTCCAGGTCAGTAGGAAGCTGCAGGGGTCATGAACCAAAGTGTTTTTTCTCAGGAGCTCAGCCTCTCCTCAGAGATAAGGCAGGAAATTCCAGCGATGCCTGGCACAGGGATTGCAAGCAGCAATGTCAGGAGCTCCTACAGCCCCTGGCACTTCACCATGCTACAAAATCTCTGCTAAGGGTATGAAATGAGCCAGTAAAAGCTAGGAAACTCAATTCTGCCCTCCTGTACAGATATAGTTCTAAATATTCTTAGACTTTCTGACCACCTCCTGTCCTCTTACTTAAATCAATTTACAGGATAAACTCAATATTCAATAGATAATAAGAACACTAATTTATACTTCCCCCTCATTCTCACTATTCTGATATTTCAGTTATAAGAGAAATCCACTACAGGTCATCTTCCAGTTTTCTTACATCAATTTTTAGTGTTGTTAAATCTACTGAATGGTGTAATAAAGTACATATCTCTATAAGTGGAAGCACCAGAGCATGACATTACATGCATTTTAATGTTCTCTGACAAGCAAATAAAGATTGTGTTCACTTTTCACTACCCACTAAAATGTTGTTTAAGTGTTTCCTATTAAAAGTAAAATAGTTTTTCATGACAGGATATTGTAAATTATTGAAAAGGTTTATGGAAGAGGTCCTTGGACAGTGTAAATATGACAACTGACACAGTTTAGAGGAGTCTCTTTCAAGTGTTCAGATTATTAATTAGATAATAAAATAACATATAATTACACTATATGTCATTATTAATAATGTTTCCCTCTGCCTCCTTTTTCCTCTTCTAGAAGAAATCCTGAGAGGGTAAATTTTTTAGAGAAATAAGGAAAGCACTGAGCACTGTCAAATAATATCCTGGAAATGTCTGGATTTGCTCTTCTATACAGTCCTGCACTAACTCCCCTGAGAGGGGTATACATCCTTCTTAATGTGAATAATTTTCATCTACAAATAAAAATGTGAGGGCCTACTGTCAGAAAGTCACTTTTATTTCTCTCTTTATATTATGTCTCCTTCCCATTTCTTACATGGGGGAGAAACAGAAACCAGAGAACTCCAAAAATAAAAATTGGTGTATTTTTCCACAAATACTTACCTGCTTTTTCTCCAGTCTCACTTTTTATTTACTATTTTACCATCCTATTCTATCCCTACCTTGTGAAGAGATTCCTGGCCTAGGTAATTATTAAAATACCAAAATGTGATTAGTTGGACCTGAGAACCCCACACTCTCCAGCATTAAGTGAATTTGAGTTCGAAAACTTTCTATTGGCAAGACTCACAGGAGTAAATGGCAAGCACATTCACAATGCTTTGGAATACATTGATTTTACTTGCAAATATTTTCTGCTGTGCAGCCTTTAACACCTTTCAAGTCTGATTCAAATCTTACTGAATTTAATGGGAATTTCTGCACCAATATCTTGTTTTACATTCAGCCATTCATGGAGCTCACTAATTCACTGCACCTGACCCTAAGGTTTTTAATATTCCTACTCCTCTCCTTTTCAAGAGCAGATATAAACTGAGGAAACTCATGCTTTAAACCTGCAATTAGGATATCCACTTAGGTTTTTATACTGCAGTCCCCACTTAAAAGCATCTGACAGTATTTACAAATGTAAATTTAGGAAACACATTCTTTTCTCATTTTTTAAATTTAATTCCTGTGGAATCAATGCAGGCTGATTACGAGAAAACACTATTTTAATTCTTCTTTAGTAGAATTGATTCAAAAGTGAGGACTATATTTAGTGGACTAGATTTAGGATCTTTTATGTTATTGCAAATTTATGAAGTTCAGCAGAGATGCACTGATTTAAACCAGTTAAGGTGTCTCTCTCAGTCTTGCCATTGACTTCCACATGTTGTCAATAACAAAGAAAAGATTGGCATTCCAAAATATGGGCCTGTCTCAGACTTTTTAACTTCTCAGAGGAGACTTATTCTCATCCAGAATATCTTCTAATCTTAACCAAATGGAAGGATAAAGACAGAGTAGTTTCAATACTCCTTAGGATTCACCTCTAAAAATGGCAATTTGCATGTAATTACAGACTTCTGACCCATGCTTGGAACTAGAGGTTGAAGACTCCTCCTGCCTTCAAGCATTTTGCTCACTCATACACAGCTAGTAGGAGTCTCAGCACTTCTCTCATTCATGTTCATATTCTTTCATTAAATTACAAAAAGTCTTACCTTTTTCATAAACACATTCTAAATTCAGGAATTGATAAGCTTAATAAACAGCAATGGAAATCGAATTTTGGTTCCCTGAGGGTTAACATTTATGGTAACATTTTCATAAAGAGAAATTAAAATGGGTAAATTTCACTGCTTAGGGAATGAACATGCCTTTTGAACAAATATAAAGGAAGTAGATTTAGCATCTAATGAGAAAAATCAGTGTGGCTCACTTTTTTCAGTCAGGAATGTGAGAACAGAACCTGTGCTGACACTGTGATGGCTGAGGCTAATAGCAAATAAAAAGCGAAATCAGAAGAGCTGCATATAAGGGAATAATACAATTAATTTGCATGTGAAAATAAGTCAACTAAGAAAGAAGAATGATGTATGAAATGAAATTAAGCAGCCTATAGACTGGGATCAAAAGACCCACCAGATAAGTGCTCCCCTGAAAGGCCAAAAATGCACAGTTGAAGCATGGAGCTGATGGATGAAGGCTTGCAACGGAGTGGCAAATGCAAGGTGAAGGAAAGTGAGAAGGAGATGTAACTCAGATGGAGCTCAGAAAGTTGAGTACAAGAAAAGAAAGAGATAAAGAGATAAAGATCAAAGAAAGGGACACAGAGAAAGCATATCTTGGGAGACCAGGATCAAAGAATGAGGCATTAGAAGGATGACATTAAAAGGAAATGGATTAGCCACAACTCACCTGGAAAATTTAGTGACATCTAGATGTAAAGATATTTCAAGAGGATAGGACAATATAGTTATCTGAGTAACTTCCATTCTATGTATGAAAATATGGGGAAGAAGGGTAGACTGAGGAAAGTCAGTGAATTAAAGACAGTTCAGATGGATTGTCTAAGTGGGAAACTTAATTTGAGAACTGAAAAATTAAACCTTAAAAATAGGTAAACTCTAGTAATAAAATATATAGTCTTGAAAAACACTAAAGAAATATGAGTTTAGTACATAAAGAATGTGTCTGTAAAACATGAAGGAATGAAAACCAGGAAGGACAGAATATGGTTGAGCAAATGTAGAAAAAATTATATGGTATAAAAATATGTACTGACTAACACCTCTATGAAACTTGTACAAATCTAAAATCAACAATAATTATATTTGGGTCTATAATTACTTTTGGACTGCTAGAGGAGAAAAAACAAAAATAAACTCCTGCAGGAATGGGATACAGAGGAAACAAAGCTCCTATCTTGTCCAGAATTCATATTTCATTAATACTGTGGTAAGCACATTCACCGAGATCCCCTAACAGCGTCACTCATTCTTCACACTTCCACAGCTTCAGGAACAGATTAAAAGCAAAGAAAAAAAGGAAAAGGATTTTAAAACCTGAAAAGTTCACATCTAACATGCTTATATCATTCAGTGATTTCCCTAGTGGCCTCTAAGTTCACTCTGGGTGGCACATTTTAAGTTTAGGGCAAGTCTTCTGCTGGAGGTCAGGGCTTTAATTTCATATTGTGGCTCAACTCAATGTTCAGTTTGGCTGCTTTGCTGTGTAATCTTCTGCTAAGAGCACTGTATGTTGTTAGTGTTAAAAAATATGTTGCTCATGGATATATATGGCATAAAATTCCTCTATAAATGTCTCTTTTGCTAGAGGTGTTGAAAATGCAGCCCAGTTTGTCAAAAACACAGCTGCTTTCCTTGGGGTTTCAGAATGCTCATAACAAATAGACTTTTTTATGAATTTGTGAGAACACCCTGAGGAAAACAGCTGCATTATTATAGAACCCATGAAATCTCAGACGAGTCTGAACTATTGTATTTTAAAGCACAGCTACTTAAAAGCCTTTTTAGTTTCAAGTAATAACATTATTTTATTTGACTTCTAGAAAGATATTTTAAGGACTATATGATGGTGATTCTTTCTAGTTGACTGGAACAAAACTGTTAACACAATAAGACCTCAACTGTTTGAATGGAGACAAAGCAGTGTGCTACATACAAAAAATAGCAGTGATTTGTGCTGCTATGGAGTATTTTCTGGCAGCACTCAGCAGCTGGACAAGGAATGAACCAATTCAAGAGGCCCTACAGACAGGCAGTATCACCTCTCAACTGTTGCACTAATTTCTATCTACACAGCTAAGCCTACAAGATCCAAGGCTCACTCCATAGCTGAAGTTCTCTCTGAGGAAAACTGTTTTCCCTGCATAATACTAACTGAAACAACTGGGCCAATCAGCACATTTATTCACAGGGCAACAGAACTGAGATTTGGGACATTTACCGCTCAGTTGTGCTTTGCTTTTAAGTGATCTTCTCAGATACAATCGTGACTCCTTAATGCCCAGGGACTTGTGCCTGGAGGTACAAGAGAGTGTTTCTAACCCTCTCCACAAGTAACACTGAACACACTCAGTCCTGGAAGTGCTGAATTTCTGCTACAAGGGCCTTGACAGGAACTGGCACTGGATCCCACGTGAGCACATTCATTTGCATGGCTGCAGGTGCTTGCAAAGCCCCTCTAAAACCACACTCACTGCAGCAGGAAGCGTGGGTCATGTCCAAGAGTTATTCAGTACTCTGGATTTGCAAAGCTGTAATTTGTAAAGCAGTTGCAGGTTCTGCAGGTAAAGAATGCTCTGAAAGTGTGAAGTAGTCTTTGCAGGAAGAAATTAGTTCTGCTGAGTTTTGAAAGGAATAGTGTCTGGCTTCAGCAGGTAAACTATTACTTATCAAAGGTTATGCTTCTGTCTATAAATTCAGAAACACTCTCTGGGCACAAGAAAAATAATGATGAAAGAGAGAATGAGAAATCCCTTCTTCATAAATATGTCCTAAAATATATCACACAGTAGTAATCTGCAGAATCATTGAACCATTTAGGTTGGAAAAGACCCCAAAAATCATCAGCTCCAGCCTTTGACTGATCATGACCCTGTCAACCAGACCATGGCCCTGAGTGTCACATCCAGTTGTCCTTAAACAGCTCCAGAGATGAGGACTCCACCTCTTCCCTGGACAGCCCATTCCAGTGTTTATGAACCATTTCCATGAATAAATTCCTCCTGATGTCTAACCTGAGTCTCCCCTGGTGCAACCTATAGGCAAAGAACAACACAAAAAATATCCAGGAAATGAATTAATGTTATTTTACTTATATACAATTTATTCAATTAATTTAAGCCCAGCAGGAGAATTAAATGGCTGTAGGTCTCTCTGCTATATCAGACATGAAACTGATTCAAGAATGATGATCCTGAGTCTGATTGTTAAAACTGAATCAACTAGAAATCATACTGAGCTGTTACAAAGTCTGGCATTCCATGGCCCTGTTGTGCTGAGGTCTTAATTTAATCTTTGATACCAAAGCTTGGCTCCCAACATTATAGGTTTGGCAGGTAGATTTTATAATTAGCACAGCTCAAAATTCCATTACCTAAATTTACACTATAATTCACTGCCATTTTTTTAAGCTTGGTTCTTTTTACCCAGTCACAGATTATTTTGTAAATAGATCTCTGCAGATCATTTTTCAGTTCCAGAATACAAAATTCCAGAATACAAAATTCCAGAACACTTCTAAACAGAAGAATTTGTTGAAGGGAAGATGGTGGGGAAATGCCTAGAATCATTTGAATTTTCCTAACAGAATTCTATGTCATGGATTCTTAGAGAATATGCCTAATACACAAAACTTAGAAAGTACTAAATAATTTAGAATGGTTCTGAACAGAAATAAGTCCTAAGAAACAGCCTTAAAATCCTCAAGCACAAGGAGAAAATTCTCAAAAATGCACTGAAATTCTTAAGTGGTTCATTGAACTTCCTGTAAAATTTCTAGCTGAGTGAGATTTCAGAAAGCACAGTGAACTTCCTAAAAACCATTCAATGACTTTTAGAAGTGTTCTAGAATTTGGAACTGCTAGAAATCAGTGGGCCACTTCCAGAAATGTTGTGGATAAAAAAAAAATACCCCTCAAAGGTACATGGAAATTCAAAGAGAAAGCAAGGCACATTTCCAAAAAATGTTCGCAAATGACAAATTCCTGAAAAGGACTAGGAAATACCTAGAAAATTATTAGGTAGAATTTCTGGAAGACAGAGAGGAAACTTGGAAATGACAAATACCTAGAAAAGTTCTAGACTGAGGAACTCATAGAAAATTCTCAGAAATTCCTAAAAATACCCTGCTTAGAAAAGATTTCCCTTAACTCTTGTGAGTCTTGGCCCCGTATGGCATTTTTAGTTTCACTACTTCTTGATCAGTGGGTACATATATGTTAGAAAAGGTCTGGGAAACTTTAGTAAATGGAATTATCCTCAGAGATTTTATCAACTGAAGGATTCTTAAGATGGTTTATTTTTTGGATAAGACCTTTGTACACATTCTTTTTGGCAGAATTTAACCAGAGTTTTATCAATCAGACAATAACTATTTTATTTTAATTATTTTTTCTATGCCTCATTTAAAGATTTATTTCCTTATGAGGTGAATACTATCAAACTAAAAACAGAGTAAACAGCACTGCACAGGAAAACAGAATTGCCTAGGAGAGACGTGAAGGAAGACTCTCCCAATTCTTTTTGTGCCATGGAAGTGATAATCCAGTGGCATTGTGTCAGATTGTGAAGGAAACTGAGCTGAGATGAAAGAATAACTTTAGTTCAGAATGTCCAGTAATTCTGTGCATCTCTTGAGCATCATGATCAAGTACTCATGAACGCAGACAACTTTGAGCAGTTATGAGTTAAAGAACAGATTTTTTAAACTTAATTCAGCCCAATCTTTTTCTGTCCTTTTTAAGAAAGACTGTTCAGCAAAATTAATTTCTAACAGTAATGAAATGCACCATTACTGCTACCTGTGTCATTCTTCTGCAGGTGAACTTCAAACTTCAGTCAAGGTCCCTGATCTTTGGCACAAAAATGTTTTCAGAGATGAAGTATTTTATTAGTTTTAATGAATTGAAGTGCAGAGAGGTGAGATGATTTAATGTGCCATAGTGGCTTGCCTGCACAGTGTACAGCAGCCAATAACCTGGGAAAAGCATTGCTTTGAGAGCTGTGAATTTAGGAATGCACTTTCACTGTTGCAGTAGATGCTGCTACATTTGCAATTCGTGCATCTTTAAGGGTTTCATAGCCATGAAATTAGACAGGTCTGACATTCCAAGATTCCCCAGACATTGTTTAGGGCTCTGGCTGTATCATTCTCTGCCTTTCTTACAGACTCTCACTTTTTAAACCCCTCCATTTATGACTAAAATCCAAATGGAAGATATTTGTGCACCAGCAAGCATTCAAACTTGTATGTCTGCAATAAATCCAAAACTGCACAGCACTGAGAGCCATGCCATAAATCTTCAGTGCTTTAATATCTTCCCACTCTGGTAAGGACGTGGAATTCAGCTTTAAGTCCTTTCAACAAGTTTTAATTTTTTTTTTTAATACCTTTTTGTGTCTGAGTAATTTGTGTGGAACTGCCTATTTCTTTAAATCACAAAAAATGCATGCATAACAACACTGCAAATTTTTACTATACTGAGAAACCCTCTGTGTTTTGCAAATATATAATTAGATTTCATTTATTGATAGGATATGTACTGAAGGCAGAACAGATATCAAAAAACATGCAAACAAATCTAAATGTAGACATTTTGCAAAACATTTTTGTAGACAAGCTGTGCATTGATAGCCCTGTATCCACAAGTGCTGATCTGTTATCAGGCTTTTCAGAATGGAAATGTCATTTTTCTAGGCACAGTTTGACTGTGTCATTTCAGCATGTTTAAATTTTTTTCCTCTTCACTTTACTGAGTTGGATCTCAATGCTTTAAATGCATAATAGTATTTGTTTTTCACTTCTATAAATCTGGTAGAACATTATATTTTAATTCTCTTAATATTTTTGTTTTATTCATTATCTTCTGTTTCTGAAATTCATATTCTGATCAGTAAACTGTATTTTATTTACTTGTATTATTGCATAATTTGTATAATTATATTGGTTTATGTATTGTATTTGTATTGGTCACTGTTAGTGTAATGACTGGCAATCAATTTGGTTTTGTACATATTATAAAACTGTCAGTTAGGTGACCTACCTATTAGATATATATATATTAGATATATATATATATATTAGATAGATAGATAGATAGATAGATAGATAGATATTAGATATAAATTTTATATGTGTGTAAGAAACCCCCAAAACATAACACTAAACATGTAAAATTAAAAATTTACCTTCGTGTCTGTATATACATATACAGTCTATATTTGCATACAATCTGTAACAAGAAGTTTCCTACTTCCACTAAAGGTGGTTCTATAGGGATTTCATAATGCAAAACTTTATATACTTACATAGAGTCTTGCAACAAAAGCTGTACTCATTCTTTGGTGTATTTCCAAGTGACCAATAGGAATATTGATTATCAGGCTGGAATAAGGCACAGGCACACGACTGGAATTTGAGGCGTTCAGGAAGAACATTTGGAGTTTTCCAGTGGGGGATCAAAGCACTCCATGGCAAGCTGGCCTGGGCAGTTTGCCCACTGTAAATGTCTGGAAGGTAACCAAGTGGCCTGTGTGCCTGCTTTCCATCATAAATGCTAATTGATTCAACGCATTCCAGTAGAAAATTTGCCCTTTGACTTTACTATATGAGGAATCAAATGGGAGGGTCTGGGAGATGCTCTATTGCCCAGTCTGGCAGTTTCACCATAGCATTGAAAATCCTCTTTTTGTCTTGGGGGGCTTTTGGTTGGGGGGTGGTGGTGTTCTTAGATTCTGTCCATACACCTAATTCAGACAAATACTGGGGCTGGTAAACTTGGTGTAGCAACTGAGAAGAGGTTATTAGAAAAAAAATGAACACGAGGGCAAGAGACACATTTTTTCCACCACATTTCATGCCAGCTTTAGTTTGGTCCCTCCAAAAAGCACTCCTGAGACAAAAAAAAACCCCTCATGATTAATATTATTGTAAAATTATGGTTATACAGAGCTTCTTTGCCTCCATGATATGTCGAATCAAGACCTAAACAACCCTTTAGAGAACTTCACAAGTCATTAATTAATTAACTAATTATATTTTCTCAGTTATCATTCAAATAGCCATAAGGTTTCAAAATAAAAAGTTAATTAATATGAACAAGGCCTACACTGCTGCTGCTAGTGAGAACAGAAGTAGCATAAACCTATAAAACAAGTATGCTCACAGCTCTCAGTGTCACTCTGCTCAACCTGGCTACAGACAAAACAAGAGTGTAGAATTAATTCTTACTATGAAGTTTGGAACTCAGGGCACATTTAATTCATGGTGAAGTTAGAGGAGTGTTTGTAGCTTCAGTGGGATTCCCAGACACCTGTAACTGATTTAAGGGCACAGGTCCCTTTGGCTTTCAAATGCAAGTTGTGCTCTCAGTCACCCAGACGTTTTTTGTACTGACCTTCAATCACACTTAGATCAACCACAAAAAAATGATGAAAACCATAAAAAACCCGCACCCAACAGAACTGCACAAGTAACTGAAACCAGCTGGAACCTTCCATCTACTCTTCTGTTTAGTTCCAGGATCTCATTTCCACTTGCAAATGTGAAGAGTAAATTGACAGACCTGCAGGCTGAGGATTGCTGACACACACGAGTGCCAGTTCCTGGGAAAGCACTGGCTTCCAGGAGATCTCAAACCCCCTAAAGACTCCTAGTTCTAGATCTTGAATGGGAGGAGAAAAAGGACCTTGTGGAATATTTTAAGCTTAGATTACATAAACTCTACATTTTTGAACTACATTTATTCATTGTGGATATAGTATCATCCTCTCTTCAGTCTACTGGTTATTTTTTAAATATAAGAAATATTCAACAATAAATCAAAAGCACACAAAATTGATGGAAACTGCTTGCAGGGCAGAAAGAAAAATATTTAAAAAAAAATAATAAGTATTATTATTTAAAAATAATTATAATTTAAAAATAATTTTAAAATAATATTTTAGAAGAACCTGGTATCAGTCCAGTTTCAGTAAGCCTCTAGTTTCAAATATTTTGGGAAGGAAATGAAAAAGAAAGGAAAAAATGTAAAGATTGAAAAGAATCCTACTTGACTTTTTAAATGTGAAAAGTATATGCAGAGCTCAGAATGAATTTGCACTCGAAGTATTTAAGATATATGATAAAATAGTGTTAAAAATAACATTAGAAATAGAAAAGAAAACTGAAACTTTTCTCCTCAAAAAAGAGCTGGCTTCTGCAATCCATTTTCATTCACCTGCCTGATTGTTGCTCACAATAATACCAAGATTTTTTTTCCCCTACTTTAAAAAAAGGCAGGCAGAATCTCTGACAGTTATTGCCTACCAATATGTCTCTGGGTAAAAAGGTGGAAGAATATTTTCTACCCTTTGCTCATGTAAGTCTGTAAACCTATTTTTGAATGAAAACCAGGAAATTTCCTGAAATAACGGTGGCAAAATTTAATTTTTATTTTAAAAGAACGGTAGTAAAACCAGGAATTGACAGCAAATTATTTCAACCCAAGAAGCTCTACCTGCTCAGCCCACCTAGTGCTAGGGAGTGTAAATTAGAGTGAAACCAACAGATCCTCTCCTTTATTCTTCAAAGCCCTTCACTAAGTTTTCTCCAGGAAGATATTACTGCATTTACATTTTCTGTCTATTGTTTTCAGCTTGGTCAGTATTGGTGTAAGGATCCAGTAGTTTGCAGACATTATGAGGGGAGTGACATAGTTCAGTTCTAAGCAAACACAGCATTATAAATGAAGTAGCAGAGCCAGAGGGAACATGCCATTGCTCTGCACCAAAGGTGGTGGAACCTCATCTTTTGGACAAAACTCTTTAAGATGGATGCTGCAAAGAAACCTCAAGTCCCCCAACCAAGCAAATGAGAATTTGGCAAGTATCAAATTATCATGTGCTTTATAAAAGGCATGGATAAAGTGATTAATTAATCAGTAAATTACAGTGTGCTTGATCCAGTTAGAAACAGGAATGGAAACTTCAGGAATTCTTAAAAAGACTGAGACAATGAATGGGATAGAAGCCCAAATTTCAAATGTTTCAGATTTAATACCTGAAGAATGAGAGCTCCAAAGAAAGCACACTGTTTCCAGAGGTCTCTGTTAAGACAGGAGGGGAAGCCTGCCACTCCCCAAAAACATATTTCATTGTAATTCTTTTCAGTCTGTCATAATTACATGACAGATGTAAGGCAAGTTCAGGGTCAGTGATCAGAAACACTCATGAGTTGTGGTCCCTCTTGTGCCCTTGCTGCCCTTAATTTAACATGGCCTCACAGTCACATTCCCTAAGCACTTAACTTTTAACCATCCACCTCAAAAGGTGGAGAAATTAATGATTAAAAAAAGAAAAGAAGAAGAGAGAATGGATGTTCCAGAAACATCTGGAGGAGAGGCTTCTACTCAAGAAGATTTGCAAACATTGGGATGTCTCAAATGAAAAAGAAAGAAAAAACATGGTTTTGATTTCTATGAAAATAAACATTTTAACAAAACCAATTCTGTTATTCAAAGTCTTTCATACCAATGATTCATAATGCTGTGTTTTAAAAAGTTTTACATTTGAAGAAAATGTATTACTTAGGTATGTATTTTCGGTAAATTGTGAAAAAATTACTGAATGAAGTAATATCTAATAAAAGGAAAAAAACCTAGTTAGTTCATTAAATATCACTCTCTGCATATGCAGATTGTCTTTTACACTGAAATACACCTGTCTAAATTTAGAATTTAGGATTTCCATTCCTCTTCAGGGAGGAAATATTATTCTATACCTTTCATTCCACAGATAAGTTTTGTGATTTCTTTTTACAGCATATTTATCATTTTCCATTAGTAATTTCCATCAGGTTTTCTTCTCATGTGTTACTCTTATTTTCCCCCATGATGGTGCTTTCTCCGAATTCCATCCAAATTTGTGTTATCTTCTTGGCAGAAATGTGTCACAACAGTGTGAATCAGTCCAGGTATGGTGGCACAACTGTGTGATGTTGTCTCATGTTATTATTTTTGCTGACCATGCATTATTCCTGTGAAAGTCACTGGCCACCTGAAACTTCCAGTTCCATTTGAATTATCACTGTTGACAGTGCACTGACCAGCAAGATTATGGCATCACATGTTTCTGTACTGCCTAGGTGTGTATTTCCAACTGTTCCATCAAGTTACATTAATTAATATTAAAAAGAAATGCTAAACAATTCTACACAAATTCTTTTCTGGATAATAAACACTCATATAAATATGTTCTGATATGAATCCCCTGAGGATATGCACAGTGCAAAAATCTCCACAATTTAGCTTCAACTCTTTGCTCATAAAGAAACTGTTTCTTGTATTGCTATGGAAATTCAGAAAGAAAGGCTTAAATTACTTTTTTTTTTCCCTATTTGGGTCAACAATCATTTAGAAATAAAGAAATTCTAAAGTCTTTGTTTCTACCTTCTTTTTTCCATGGTTTAACCCTAATAGTTTTTCAACTAACAAATACTTGGACTGGACAAGAGTAAACCAAGTTCATTTAGAACTTCATTTTCGAGTGCTTCAAGTAACTGAATTTTCCAACATTTTTTTAAATTTTAAATAATTGGAATAGTCTCTACATTTTGTTCATATAAAGCTTGGCTCTAGAGATGGAAAAAATATATGCACCTTTTATTTTTGTGTATGCTGAATCTCAATAACAATTTTTTTCAGACCACAAGAAATGTAGGGTTTTATTGCAGCTGTCTTTTGGGGCTGCAAATTGTTAACATCTGCCTTTTAGTATCATTTTTTACAATAGTCTGCTCTCTCAATATCCTGTTAATGACTGTAATTTTCTAGTCAGCTGCTATCTGTCAAGGTAGTTTAAAGGTCACTTTTTGCTATGTATTAGAGAAACCTCGTGTAGAAAGTGGGCCTGGGTTCTTTACAGCAGGCAGCGCTTATGCTTGGATTTGCTTTGTGTTTGAAACTGGAACTCAGCAGCCCCAGGTCACACTGATCTTTCAGTTTCTCTCTTCTCTGTTGCTTAATCTTTGGCCATACCCTTTTCTGTATGTATGTTTTTTCTAGTGACAGTTTGCTGCCTCTTTTGTTAGCCTTGATGTATTGATAAGACATTCCTTGTCCCTTTCTGACTGGCAGCACTGTGTTAAACCAGAGACAGACATTTACCACCCATCTCTCCCCGCACAAGCTTGTTTTCTGGAGTTTTTAATTCCATTAAAAATGTCACATTTGTATACATGCCATAAACTAGTCACATGCAATCTTTTCAGTAGTATTTACCAGTGTTATGCCATAAAGTAAAGAATGAGTTTGTCTATTTCTAGCTTTTTTAAGGTATCTTGAATTCAACTTTTCAGTGATTACTAAAAGAATGATTACACATTTGCCTTGGCAAAAGCATTACCCCACCCCAGATATTTGCTAGTATGTCCCAAACTGAAAGAGTGCATTTCTTCCATGGCCAAAATTATACAAAGATAATGAGAACATATTTGAACACATGGAGTGCAAAGGCTGCCTTACATCAGGGATCTGATTCACATTTGAGGCATATTCCATTGAGGGAAGGAATTCAGCTTTTAGAAGCTGAAAACATTTAATTGAATCATGGAATAGTTGAGGATAGAAGGGACCTCTGGAGGTCATCTGATTCAAACCCCCTGCTCAAGCAAGGTCACCAAGACCAGGTTCCTCAGCACCTTGACTCCTTGGGTTTAGAATATCTCCAAGGATATAAACTCCATAATCTTTCAAGTTTTCAATCTCCTTTCAAGTAAAAAAAAGTTTATCGTATGTTTAAAACAAATTTCCTGTATTTCAATGTTGTCTAGAGAGTCACAACCATTTAGAATTATGTAATAATTTAATCAACAGTCATTAATAAACTAGGCTAATAAAATACAGAAACTTAGAGCTGAAAGAACTCTATTCAGCACAATTCAGTTCGTTAACCCTTATCAGCAGGGAGCTAATCCAGGTGTCCTTGCTCTTCAGTGAATAGAATTCACCTGATCCCTTTGTGCAGGGACTAAGCTGTGAGATTGAATCCTACAAATGAAGGACATGACAAATAAGTGAAAGCAGTGTTGAGTTTTGTTTCTTAAAAAAATCCCAACAACTTTTAAACTATACCAGACTTCTAAAACTCTGAGTATGTAGTTGAAAGATGAAAAATCAATTGCCTTAACCTCTCTAGAGCAAGCTCAATAGGTATATCTTTGGCTGCAGGGCTGACACAGCAGGTTGAACCCAATACACTGAAGGGAGAAGGAAATAGGGAGAGGCCTTGATCATATTCCCAGCCTCACTGGGCATTCTCAGAAAATTAGATTGAAATTGGAATTGGTCCAAAAGAAGAGGGTGTTGGAACCATCATACTACTTTTTAGTTAAAATCCTTAGATCGGGACTATATCTCCGTTATCAAGAAGATAGGAAAAAATATTTAATCCAAGCTCCTTGAATTCTATTCAATACCTTGGGACTTCTATGTAGAAAAACTATTTCAGAGTGATTCTATAGAGGTGAACATAGAAATATGTCACAATTCATAAAAGGAACAATATATTTGCTATACAGCAATTCTATTAGAATGAAAGGTGTTTGCACAGACAATTTCTAAAAGAAAATCAGGCCATCATGCCAATCTAAGACAAATTATCACCAGAAAGCAGAATCACCCCAGAAGTGTGCTTCTGTGGGCTCATATCTTTCTGGAAGCTGGTTCACATAAGGCAGTGACAAAATCTTTCAGCATAACCAACAGCAGCAGTATGCAGAATTCTTTTCCCAGCAGTTCCTGGAAGTGATGAACAATAATACATTTTGCATATTGAAACTAATATATGCAGGAGTTGGTGCTCTGGGACTCAAATGAATTGCATAAAATCGCTCATTTGTTAGCAGAATGGCATTAATGCCTGACCTCCTTAATCCACATTCAGGAGCTCACAGATCAGAAAGGTCATCTCTAGCCCCACCACCTATTCACATGTATATTCTACATCACCCTTACAAATGGGGTTGTTGTCTTCAAATTAACAGAAAACCAACAACAATGACATCATTAATTCCGTGAATACACTGTCTTGGAATGATACAAGTTTTTGCATAATAATAAGCATTTGAATATTCCTTGCAATAGCAGCTACAGCCTGCAAAGCCCACTCAGTGGAAAGCAGTACACTGAGTTTTGTATCACAGAATGCTCCCAGTAAAAATAACAGCTTTCAAAGGCAGCATTTTACTAGAGATTTAGGGGAAGAGACACCCATTAAAGCATATCATTTGGATGTGCAATGTGAACCAGCTCTTAGTAAAACTGATCTTTTGGCTTTAATGTAGCCTTACAGTTTAGGGAGTCATAGAATTTCAAGAATAGCAAACAGACCTATCCTGAAGTTCACTCTATTACTTGATACCACCGATTATTTTACAGGTAAACTAAAACAAGTTGCAAAAATGAGGAAATAAAAAAAGAGATTTAAGCTATTTCATTAAGTGGTCCATATCAGTGCTCTAAATTGAAATTTTTCTCAGTAGCAAAAGGAAAAGCTGCACAATATTAACAAATTTGATAAAATCTGAACAGCTCTAATAGATAATTGCAAGTAAAAAATGATGGCATCTTTTAAGCAATCATAGTGCAAAGGCAGATTAAAAGCAGATGTTTATGGGTGAAACAACCCTTCATAAGAAGTAGCTATTAGGTTACCAAATAAAAATTGAATTTACCATGGCTGTAAACTTGGCAGAAGGCTTTTTTTTAGCATAGAAATAGGCTGTTATTTATTGATATTTAACCTGAGAATGATAGACACTTTGTAAAGCATTAGCCCAAATTCTACAGCCTATGTACTTGAACAGTGACTAATGAAACAAACACATTTCAGGCTGGACAGAATATTTCAGACTTAAAAAATGTATTATATAACATTATACAATTAAAGGAAGAAGTGGCCTTCAGCCTCCAGCATTTTGTCACATGAAATGGCTTCCTGAATGAATCTTCTGAGTGCCAGCCTTTCTCACTATGGCATTTGTCATGAGATGTACCAGAGCCATGCTGTTTGGGTTTATGCCTCTTTTTCTTTTACATGTTCTCTGTATTCTTTGCACATATATTTGTAGTTCTGTAGCCTATTTTATTAGTGGCTAGTTTTCCCAGTAAATTGCCATGGTCTTTCCCTAGGCAAAAAACAAGACAAATTTCAGAGCTCCAAGCCCTGGGGGCTACAAGGCCCCAGTGGTGTCTTGGCTCTTCCTGGGAACCATGGCCAAGAACAACTCTTGGAGATCCATTCTCATGGACAAAGTACAGCTGGAGCCAAGGACGGACTCCAGAGGGGGGACTTGACCTGGAGGGAATTCCATCACCACTTGTCCTCCTCTTTTGTGGACATCTTTCCTTAACTGCCCCTGAAAGCCTTCAATAAAGATCCATTTTTATATTTCCTCCTTACTAAAATTATCTCATTTCATTACCAAGATGAGAAAAAGGCAACAAGAGAAAATGGGATACATGGATACATAGGTTGGCAGACAGGATGTGCTCTCCAAATAATGAATAAAAACTTTAACTTTTATGCTATTATTTTGTCCTGGGATTTCAGTGATTTTGTATTAGAAGTGATTTATTAAACACAGAGTAAAACAAGAACAGACTTAAACCCAAGTTTGAGTGGAATCTCTTCTTTATTAGGAGTTCAGTGCAGCATGGCTGGTCAGTACCTGTAGTAAGACATGTTGAAGAGCATTCTGTAAATACAGAATTCCTTACACTCTTCCATTAAGTACTTGGATAATATTCAGCACCTTCTCAAATGACATCTAGCTATATACATAGTACTCTGCTGGTGAAGAATTATATTAATCATCATTTCCAGATATAGCTCTTACTTAGCTGGGCCTTCTAAATAATTGTTATATTACATAATTAAGTTATGAGAGATATACTTATCATGAACCAGACCTTCTGGTTGATATGTAGTAAGTAAGCACAGGATGAAAAAAGAGTCCCCATTTGAATTTTGCATCTCTCAAAGACCGCTCTAAGTGGGTTCTAGAATTGCTCCTACCCAATCCCTTCTTCCAGTATCTATGCCAAGGTGTCTTCCAATAGAGGAAGCTGTGGAAAGCTTTTTCTTTTCCTATTGGGGTTTATTATCTTCCTTCACCAGACGTTCTAATGCTTTGTAATACAAGGAAAAGAAATTTATTCCCTCTTTTACAACTAGAAAAGAAACTCAAACTATGAACATAAGTTGGCCAACACCCTCTAAAGAATTTCTGAAAGACAGGGGAAAGGTATTTGCTACAGCAGCAGGATATATATCGTGTTAAACTAGTGCACCACAAGATTATGGAATGTGAGGATAATTTCAATAAGATACAAGCAGATATATAAATAAAATATCATAGGCTAATATTTAAAAGTATTATGAACATGACAAAAGGAAGTGGGAGAAAGGGCATAAATGAATGGTTTTTGCAGGAATTTGAGCATCTCCAGGAGACTGCAGCTGTTCTGTCCCTGCCCTTTTGCCTGCATTCAGAAAGAGCCAGCACCAGGCACAGTCTGTCCCTGTAAAAGATTTCCCCCTCTGTTTAGAAAGAGAATAACAATTTGTAGTGTCATAATTTGTTTGGCAGAGTCCCATTGTTCCAGGCTCTGCTACTTCCTACGAGAGAAATGAAGCAAGTGCAAAGGAGCATGACTATATTTTGCAGTGCTAAACAAATGATTCAGACATCAAATCACTGTCAAATGCTTCTACTTTTTTTTTTCACTTCTCAGAGCAGTCTTACACAGCCTTCAAAAACCAGGAGATTTTCAAAAATATGAAACTACAAATTTTATTTTAAAATTTACTTCACTCCTTGCTAATTTATAAAGAAAATCAAGATTAATCAAATGTATGCATTGGTTTTATTCACTGCAAACACAGTGTTAAGGAATGACTACCAGTATTTATTGGAAATTAAAGACTTTGTCTAAAAAGTTTAGTGCATCAAAAGAAATTTAACAGAAACTCAGACACACTTGCATAAATCTTATTGCCAGTTTGAGATTACTTATTTAAATTTTTTTGAAATATCTAACAAACATCCGATCAAGCTGTGTTAACTGTAATTTTTTTCTAAATATTCAGGCAACCAGCTCTGCCCAGCCCATTGGAGTAAAGCAGTAAACAAGAAAACAGGATTCCTGGCTTCTACTACAATATCTATCACTCAGGCAGGTAATTGCAGTTCCCTGCACCTTAGCTCTACATTATTTATGTTGCTGATTTAAACTGAGATCACCTGGACAAGAGCTGCCTTTCATCAGAAGTGTCTGTGGTATACAGCAAAACGAGGTAACAAAGTAAGCAGTTAGGACACCTTCTGATCTACATAAACCTTCAGTGAAAAAGTAATAATATAAACAAAGACAAAATTCTCCAAACTGCTCATTTACGTAAGAACAATGTGCAAATAAAGATAAAACCTAATTTCTTACCATTTAAGTACAGAAATATGTATATAACACAACAGTTTCAGAGTTTGAAGTATACTCCAAGCATGAAATTCATGAAGACAAATAAAATATTCAGTCTTACAGTTGACTGAGTTACTTGCTGTAATTACTTCTTTTTAGAACAATTTTTCTTCCATATATATTTATTTCATGACTATATCACTATATAGTTTAATATTTTCCAGTGAAAAATGTATTCAGCTATTTCACTCATTACCCAATCAATTTTTGAATAAATTATTCATGAAGAGAATTAGTATCTTTGACCTTTGGAAGACGGAAGATACATAATGACCCCAAATAATTAAGAACTACAATTAGGAATATGGCTGAAATAGGAAAGAGTGTGACTGTACTTCACAGGCAATAAACTGGAAAAAAAAGTTTACATTTGATTTCCTTTCTGCCACAGGCCAATTTAATATTTACAGGACAGTAATTTTACTCTTTGGTGACAATTTGTAATTTTAGTACACCTTTAACTCAGAAAAAACCCAAATCAATAATCAGCTATACTTTTTTACTTTACCAGTCAAAGATCAAACAAATAGCTCTATTTCCCTTCTAGAGTTAATTCCCAAAAGAAATGGGACTAAGGTGAAGAAGGGCAGAGTGCTGAAAGTCAAACAGGTATTTTTTTGTACTCGAAAGCTTTGTACACATTTCTCTTTTCTCATTCTTTATATGTTTACCTCTGAAAGAGCCAGGATGCTAAAATGGTGATTTCTCCAATTCAACACTAATCACAAGGCAAATTTCACAAAATGCATATAATGGAGAAGGTAATGGGCTATCTCAAGAGATCACCTCTAAGAGTCACATTTACTACAGAAAAACTCATGTTGCTGGTTCCTTCTCCCTTCTGCCAGCTGCCCCAAATCGGAAATGAACTCAGCTACTTCTGCAAAGCTTTCTGAAACATTACAATATTAAATGAATTAACCCCTCATGGCATGTGGGGCTAGATAGCAAATAGAAGTTAAAAGTGTGTCAGCTCAAAGGTGCTGAAACTGAAGGCCAGTGAAAGTTTCCTGAAGGAAATGTCATCAGCATTAGAAGTTAAATTATGGGCTCCTTTTCTTGAAGTGTAGACACTTAGTCTCAATTCACTGACAGGTTTTAACATGGTTTTGGGTACCAAAGTTCTTGACTGAAAGGCAGGAGAGCATCTTCCTTGATTGCCTGGTCATTATTCCACTTGAGCTGAGATACTTGCTTGGTTATTGTACCTCCTGACAAGAGTTTGCTGCTTCCTGCTTAACGTTAAACTGTGCACCTATCCAATGTATAACCAGACACAAAAAGATGTGGACACTTTTATTCAGAGATTCTAAGGCATTTCTGACTGCTATGTCTATGAAAAGGTTTGCCTTATAAAAAGGTAAAAAGGACTGAATCCATCCATGAGGTAATTCAGAAAAAAAAGAACAATGAAATTCACTCAGGTCAGAGCTTTTAGGTGTGCTTTTTTTTTGTTGCTGCAATGTATTGGAAAACAGAAAGAAGGCCTCAAAGCCCACAGTTGGGTTTCTGAGGGTCAGGAGCTAATCTGGCCCTCATTTGGACTAATTCTGCTAAAACTCTGTTGAGGGACTAAAATGACAACAACTAAGCTGCTGGGTTCCAGTTCTGCCAGAGTCTTAATTTTCTAGTGTCATTTTGGGTACTTTCAAAAAATGACTCCTGCCTCCACCTGCTATTCTTCAAAACAGATATGACTCATGATCAGCTCAAGGTATGGAACAATGTTTACTTCACTAAGGACTCCCTGCTCTGAGAGTAGAAAACTCTGTCTGTGGTTAAAATTAAGGCAAGGTCCATCACCAAGATCAGCCAACAGCAGCAACGTTGGTATTCACACTGTCAATGTGATAAGAAGCCTATTCTGGAGAATCAGAATTTAATGAACAAACTCATACCAGTAGCACAGAGACCAGCACTTTCCTGCTTCCCACTGTGTAAACTGGAAGAGGTGTTAGTGGGATTGATTGAGGAAGGGGCTGAACCAGCAAATTAGACTGGGAGATATCTGAGTAAGCAACCTTGTTTTGTAGTGAATTGTATGAGATACAAAATTAACAGAGGAGTTTTGTGCTGTTCTTAACACAAACAGGAATCCTGTGTTCTTGTCATCACTCTGCTGACACCAATGACTCACAGTGTGAGGAGCCCGCAGGAGACTGAGGAAAACTGCCAAGAGTAGAATAACGTGGGGAAAAGAGAAATATTAAAAGCAAGTGGCTGGTGGGGTAATGGTGATATTCAGAAGCACAAAGAAAAGCAGATAACAATTACTTTGTGAGGAGAGCTAACCAATTGCAAAATGTTCTTCTCTGCTCAAAGCCTGCCCACATGGCCAGCCACAGATTCCAAAAAGCTTTTTGCTACAAGTCTGCAGCTTTTCCAAATGAATCAATAGATGCTGAGACTCCATTGGAGTAGATTATTTGTCTGCTGTAATAAGCATGCTTGATTTTCAGGGCCTGCCATTCCAGAGGCCAAATCAAAGATATGATATTAACTTCTTTCAATGATGCAGCATCCAAGGCAATAGAAGAAGGCAAATAAATCAATTCTACATGCTTAAGCCCATCTTCCTCTCATGCGTGCCTGGTGATGGAAAATGGTGGTTTTTTCCACCCTGCCTCAGCATTCTGAGGCATGAAAAAAAAAGAGATTTTGTTGCAGTAATGAAGCACAGGAAAAGAGAACTTGTTATAAACTGCTTACAGTTTAGATTGAAGGGAAGGTTTTAATTAGCTTTGTTGCATTGAGCATCATCTTTAGACTGGAGGAATTACAAGAAAAAACTTCATATGAGAATGTGGATCCAATGTACAATTCATGAAAGTAAAAAGCCAAGATCTAATGACAAAAAAACCAAAAAAAACCCCAAAAAAAAAAAAAAAAAAACCACAAAC
>VZUI01049410.1:0-50867 GCA_013401135.1 Cettia cetti | reverse complement strand
GCCTCCCGCCCGCCCCCCCCCCGCGCCGGCGGCACCGGCGCTCCCCGGAGCTCGGGCACATGGCCGCGGGGGCAGCGGGGGCGGCCGCGGCTCGGCCGTTCTCCCGCAGCCGCCGACCTTCCCGGAAACTCGAAACGTTCTCCACGGAAGGAACAAATGAGCTGGGTAGAGCAGGCGGCATCGCGGCGGCGGCACGGCGCGGTTCCCGCTGCCCGGAGCAGTTTCTCGCTCCCCGGCTCGCTGGCGGTCCGTGGCTGCGCTCCGCTCCGGTAACGCTTTCCCTGCGCTCATCCCGCACGCCCTGCCCGGCACGGGGCGAGCCGAGCCGAGCGGAGCCGGGGCCGGGGCCGGGCAGGGTGTGGCGGGGCTGCTCCCGGCTCGGACGTGGCCGTGACACGGCCGGGGCTCCAGGCGGCTCGGCTTGCCCTTGTCAAGACAGGCTTCCTGTGCATCCCAAACTTGCGTTACAGCTCCGAGCGCTGCTGGGTGTGTGATCCGCCCTGCCGTGCACAGCCCTGGCGTTCACATTGGAGGAATTCTGCCTTCTTTGCCAGTGCTGTGCACAGGTGCCTCAAAGCACTTCATGGAGAAAGCTGGGTGTGTTTAGCCCTCTCTCACAGGTGGAGATGGTCAAACTCCTCAGCTTCTCCAATTTAGACCGCAGTCTGTGTCCCCACTGAGATTCAGGAGTCCCCATCTCTAGTGCTGCTTTCCATGCCAGTTTTTCCCAGTTCTAATATACCTGGAGTTAATTACTTTAAGTGACAGTGACTCATGGGAGGAATCTGACTCTACCTGAATGAACAACTCATTCTAGTAACTTGAATTTTCCAAGTAAGCTGGCTTGAGCTGCATTCTTGTCTGTCGTTGGGAGGAGGAAAAGTGATTCTGAGATACAATACAGAGATTATTCTGCTATTTAATCTCTCTTTGACAGTTGCTTGGGGCGGAAGGCTCCTCCGGAACTACTTGTGGATGGCAGCTGCTTAGTTTTTGAAAGTGACAAATGAGAAAATTTGCTTGGTTGGTGGGACAAGCCATGAAACAGAACCACATCTTAGGGTGTTTGGGAAGAAAGGCATTTTTCTTTCATCCCCTTTTGGAGCAGTAGACAATTGCCAGTTTTCAGCACCTTTTCAGATCCCTCAGAAACTGCCTAAGGCTTGTGGAACTGATGAGTTCTTAATTTTCATAGTAGGCCCTGATACGGCAACCGCTGTCATAACACTTCAGGGGTTTCAGTTTTGATAGTAGATATAATCCTGTGTTTTAGGGAGGGGCTGTGTAAATATGAATTTTGTGTTCTGCCTGGCAGGGACCAATGGAGTGCTACACTGAACACATGCTGTCCTAATTTATCATGGTATAAAGGATTTATTTTTAAAGTTAAAAAAAAAGGTGTGAATCATAACACACTAAGGAGAGAAAGATCCCATGTGAGTCAGGATCCACAGTGTTTAATTTTTGTTCTCTTCTGCATAATTAATAGTGAAGAAACTTGTGATTTACCGTACATTGTCAGGATTTATAATAACTGTAAGAGAACTTACATAGATCCTGACAAAATGAGTCAAGTAATTTTTATTTTTTTATTTGATCCAATCCCACTGGAGGAAGGCCAGTAAAACACTGGGGGCCAAGAATGCCTTATAACATTAAATAGAATGTTTCCTTCCATGAATTAGCTCAAACTCTATGGACGCTTTTATGCAAAGCTAAGATAGTCTTAGTCTTGTTCAGATATTTAGAATTTTTCTGTTTGTAGTGTCATGTTGCTTATTACTACATTGGTAGCCACATGCTTTCTAGGAACTGGACAAATTCCTCTACCCGTGTTCAAAGGAACAGTCTGCTCCAAATGCAGGAAAAATAAACTGCAGCAGCTGCCACAGTCCCAGGGCAGTGTATAAAACACAGCTCCCACTGCCCCTTCCCTTGCCTCTTACCTGGCAGGTGTAAATGGTTCCAGCATGGAAAATATTGAGCACTGGGCTGCAGCACTTTGCCTCCCAGTTCAAAGGACTGATGAGTGAGCACTGTTCTCAGATAACCAGTAGTGCCTTCTGGAGGACAAATGTGTGTTTGGGAGAAGCTGCTGTGTTACAGGTGCTGCAGAAAAGGAGACGACTCAAAGTCCAGCGGATTTTCCCGGGGCTGGTCTGTCCCACAGCCCTTTGTAAGAGATGTGAGTGTAACTCAATCACTCGTCCTTCCACACAGGCTAAAGAACCATTGACAAAGGCTGGTTTGTGTGCTTCTAAAGCATTACCGTGGGGAAAACCATGTGTTGTGCTTTGGGTTACCTCTGTCAGTGGCAGCCAAACGTGGTTAACTTGAGAGGACTGATCTAAATCAGAGCTGAGCAGGCCAAACAAACAGGTGATTTGTGAGGAGCAGTTTCCCAGCCCAGCTCTGTGTGTGAGCACAGCAACACCTGCACAGAGGCAGGAAAGGCTGGCATCAGGTGGGCCCTTTGTGATTGCAATTATGGCATGTGTGTGTCTCCTGTCAGGGCTTTTCCTGTGTTAAACGCTGCTTTACTGCTGTGGAACCAGCTCCTGAGTGATGTGGTTGGCTGTGCCTGTGGTTGCTATCCCTGGCTTCTCCAGAAACCATCCATCCAAGCTGCTGTCAGCTCTGGTGGGTGAGGTTTGCATGCCTTGTCCTCCTCTGAGATTGTAGCACGGTTCTTTCCCTGCCTGGAGGGAGCCACTTGTGCTGTGCCTCTCTGTGCCTTGATTCAGGGATCTCTGCTGGAAAATATCCTGCTCTGTATTTTGTGCCCTCCTCTGCATATTTCTTGTTGATGTATTAGTGGGGTGGGTGGCCAGCTCTTCCCAGAAAGCATTAATAAAGATGTGAGCAGGCAGCACAAGTCAATGTGAAAAGCTAACAAAGCTTGTTATGGCAGAAGGTTTGGAGTGGACAAAGCTCAAGTAATTTGTTTCAACTGAGTCATGTTCTGTGGGGGTGGAAGTGTTCCTTAACAACCCTGCCCTGCCTTATTTAAATATTTAAACATTTAAATACAGCAAGGAGCAGCATGACCAGTACGTTTTCTGTTGCTATATATCTCCAGTGTCGTTTGTTCTATATTAAATTCCTGTACTGGAAGGCAGTAAAGGTTAGTACTTAGAACTCCTGTGGTATTCATGCATGCATGGATAGCTCTCCCTGGCAGGTTTTTTTTTATTTCTTTAGGAAAGCATTTGGTCAGGTGCCAATGTCCAGCTTTCCTGGGACACTCTCTCAGCCCTTTAACCAGTATGGTGACCTTGGGCCAGCCTGGCCACCGCCCTTCCTGTCATTCAGTTCAGCAGCTGATAATAAATGGACGTAAAATTTGACATTTTGGCAGTACCTTTGGAGTGCTGCAGTGTTTCCTTGTGGGCAGTGAGGTCCCAGGGCTGGGAGGTAGAGCAGGCTGCAGTCACTGAAAGCTTTGTCACTGAATGGGCAGTGTCATTGTTGGTGGTGAAGAATGTCGTGTCAAAATGTGTTGTGATATTTGCCAGGAAATGGAGAGTCCATAAATGACTAAAAAGTCCTCTGTGACACAGCTGTGATGGCACTCAGCCTGCAGGCTGGGCTCTGTAAGCTAGAGCAGTGCCTTCAAATTTATTTTGGTAATTTCTTTTGAAGGCACTTTTCTAGTAAAATTTCGCCACAGAGTTTGCTGTGAAGATGATGAAAGGTCTGGATGGGAAGTCCTATTAAGAGCAGCTGAGGTCACTTGGTTTGTTCAGCCTGGAGAAGAAGAAACTGAGGTTAGACCTCACTGGGGGCTGCAGCTTCCTCATGAAAGGCAGCACCAACCTCTGCTCTGTGGCAGGAGGAAGGAACAGCTGGAGCTGTGGCAGGGGAGGTTTAGGTTGGAGCTCAGGGAAAGGTTCTTCCCCAGAGGCTGCTGGCACTGCCCAGGCTCCCCAGGGAATGGGAACAGCCCCAAGGCTGCCAGAGCTCCAGGAGAATCTGTACAACACTGCCAGGGATCTGCAGGGTGGGATTGCTGGGGTGTCTGTGCAGGGCCAGGAATTGGCCTGGATGATCCTTGTGGCTCCCTCCAGCTCAGGATATTCTGTGATCTGACTGTATTTCATTTTAGTGTTCTGGTGTCTGACCAGAGATTCCATCCTCACAAAAGCTAACACAGAGGTGTGCTCCTAACCTGGGACAGTGCACACTGGAACGGGAAAACAGCCTTTGGAGGGGGTTTGAGGCTGCAGGGAAACCTTGGTGCCTCAGCAGCTGAGTTTCATTAGGCAGAGTGATCCTGGAGCCTTCTGCCAGCTGACAGTCACAATCAGGTGTATTTGGCCATTTTGCTAATGAAGAGGGGGATTATGGAAGGGGCTGTAATTCAACTAGGGAGCAGTGTTTGTCAGAGGGTTTTATTGAGCTTGCAATTGCATTTTTCTTCATTACCATATAGTCAATATTTTATGGTTGTCTTTATGTCTGTTTTCATTGCCACCTGCTGCCTGGTCTAGATGGGATATTCCTATCCAGGAAAGAATCAGCTTTACTTCAGCATTATAATGACAAACTGAGAACAGAAAAAAGGGTAAACTCAGCTTTCACACTGCACATATTGTTCATGGCTGAAGGGTCCAGTTAAGTCAATGTCCAATTATATAATGAAGAGATAGTGATCTGTTTAGCTTTTTAGAAAATTAAATTCCACTGAAACAATACAACTGGGACTATAGAAGTAGGAGGAAAACTATTTTCCATTCTGAAGCAGGCCTTTGTATAGAGTTGGGTTTTTTTAAACTCACTAACAGTAACTAATAACTTGTACATTATACAGCCCACACTGAGTCATTGTTTACTCAGGGAAATGACTTTCAACAGCCAGACTTGTTTGCGAAGTTTAATAACTAAAATATGCAGTTCTGTGCTTTACAAGGCTACACACTGTAATCAACATTTGGGAAAAAACAAAACCTGGTGCATATTTGCAACACCACACAGCACTGCATTACAAATGGTGCTGCTGCAGCTCAGGTTTTGATCTGCAGTAGAAGCTGGTGAGTCCCAACGGTGTGGTTTGGAGAGAGGGAAGATCATTGCATAAATCAGTGTTGGGTTTTTCTAGAGTTTTATTGAACCTTCCAAATTAGAGACCAGGAAGCCCTGTTCTGTGTCCACACATCTTGTTGTTTTAAATAACAGGTTGTCTTCCACTCTTAGGACTTTTGGAGTCTGTTTGAAATTGCCTCTTGTGCTTCTTGGCAGGGAAAGCCACACCTTTGCACCAGGAATTCTCTGTCTGACAGAACTGGAACTCACACAGTAAAACAGGTGCTTCTTTTGCCTCATTTGAGTGAGCACTGGAATTCAGTTGTGAGCTTTTCTGCCTTTTCCTGACTCATTATCTGCTGTTCTATGTTAGTATGGGATTCTCCCACAGATATTACAGGAAACTTCCCTCCCCACCCATTACACCTAGAAAGGTTTTAACAACAGCCAGGGTTTGTGTCCCTGGTTGGTTTTGGTGTTCTGAATAAACAACCAAGTGCAACAACCAGCAGAGCACCTATCACATTTCTCAAGTAAACCAAGTGCTTCATTTTAAATTGTGTATTCAAAAAGTTTATTTTTGATTTTTCACAAATCACAAGATGTTTTTGGGCACAATTTTGTTGGAAAATAGAAAGGAAAACTTTCACATGAAAATGAAAGCAAGCACAAAAATATGTGACTTGCAAAATCCTCATTTTATTTTTGCATGGATCTGTTTGCTCTTGTAAGTGGGGGAGCGGATCAAAAGCAAGTTCTGCAGAGAAGTACAGAGTGTGTTTTTGTGTGTGCCCAACCATAGCACTCTTTGGGAACACAGATTATATTTACTTTTGCTGATCTTCTGTCCAGGAGTCTGGTGGATAGGACCTGGGAACAGCAATTTATGGAGCCATCAGCAAAGCTTAGAGCATCAACTTTTACCATCCCAGAAATTCTCATTTTTTATTTTTATACTTCCATTAAAACAACTGTACAGTGCTGTGATAATCCTAGGAGGATTGGAATTACTGAGAGAACCAGGAGGTTTCCTTGGGCATAAACCCCAATTGTTCTGACTGCAAGGTGTCAGGATGGACATGGGTTATTTCTGGTCAGCTGGGGTGTAGAAAATGTATGGATGGACATGTCAAGGTGAAACGTGCTGGTTTGGAAAGGGAAATTACAAATTATAACCCTCAGGGGGTTTGAGTATTCTGTGCTGGTTGAAGGGATGGGACTCTTGAGAGAAAACCAGAGGCTGAAAACTCAGAAGGAAAAGTGGAGGCTGAGAAAGGGTGGGAGACCAATAAAAAAAGCAGAAACTGAAAAGGAGTGGGAGGACAAAGTGGTGTGGGAGGTCAGCAAGGAAAGTAGAGGCCAAAAAGTGGAGGCTGGAAAAGTTTGATGGAGATAAAGATGTGTGGGAGGCAGAAAAGGTGCTGAGACCAAAATAAGGCCATATCAGAAATCTGATCAATCTCATTTTGCTCTCTTGGCCTCCACATCCTCCTGAAGAAGAGAATTCACAGACTATTCAGCTAAAGAAAATTAAAGCTCAGCTTTATGGAATAACTTGAGGACAAATGCCCATTGTCTTGGCTCTTGTATTACTTCACTTAGTGCTTAGTTTCAGCACTTAAAAGTTTGGTTTCTAGCAGAAAGCAGCTCTGTAAATTGTTTGAGTTTTGATTATAAAAGTAGAGTAGATGAGCTGTAGTGCTGCCTGTCAGTTCAATACCTTCAAATATTGTTCTTTAAGATCACCAAAACAACCCACAGAAGAAACAGCACTGTCATGACTGCTTCTACAGGGATTTGAGAAAGCTAGGAGGAATTTGGGATAATTTAGGCACATTAAAGAGGTGTTTCCAAACCAGGTGTGTCAAAGTGCCTTAGAACTTTTAAGGAAAACAACTGTAATGAAGAAACACTGTGTCTTTTCTCTTTGCCTGATATAATTAAAGAATACAAGAGCTGATGGTTATGAGCCATTTACATATTAGAGTAAAGCTTTCAGACCTTATTTGACTCAAACATAAACTAATCTGATTTCAGGTATTTGTGTCTTGATAAGAGGAAGAAGCAAAGAGGAAAGGAGAGTAAAAAAAAAAAAAAAAAAAAATAAATGAGCTGCACTTCTTGGAGAGGAAAGCAGGGCATGGCTGGTGCTGGCAGCCAGGCAAGTAGTGAGTGCTGGGAGGGAGAACTTCGCTGCTGCTCTGGCAGACTGGTCATGAGGGCTCCATGTGAAGAGGAAATGTTGCAAGAGATGTGGTGTTCTCCATGCAAAACCCCCCTTGCGTTGTGCAGGAGGCTGTTTGATCTCTGTCTCTCTCTTTAAACTGAAACCTGACCGGTTGCCAAGTGTCTGCTCTGTGAAGTTTCCGGATCTAGGTGGGGACAGGGGAGTTCCAGCTGCAACCTGAATGTGTTGAACTGGCAGCTGCTGGTGTCCAAACCACTTGCACTGGGAGGAAAATTCCACAAAGTGGCTCAGTGGAGGATGAGAATGTGAACTATGTCCAGGCTCACGGCCATGGAACTCGAACGCTGCGCTCCTGTGACTGTTTGTTTTTTTCTGGAGGCTTCAGTGAAGTTGGCTGCTTGTCACTGAGCGCAGCTTTGCTGGAATGCTGCTTGCCTGCCATCAGAATAGGGAGCACCCGTGAAAGGATTGTGGTGTCACCTGAGAGGAAGGAAATCAGTGTTGCTGCAGGGTGAGTGTGCACATCTGGGATGAAATATTTGTACCCGCCAGTTAGTCCCTTCCCAGGAAAAGTCAGGTTGTGGCAAAACTTTTTGTTTTGGAAAGGTAAATTCTGGCGTAAAAGTCTAAAAGTAGCTGTCAGCTTGGTACCTGGCTGCCTGTTTTGAGCAGTGAATTTCTCTGTGCTGAACTCGTGGAAGTGCTTTTCAGGCCACACTTCCACTGGTCTCAAATTATCTTAATTGCAAACCACTTATCTGAACTGATGAGTAGTTAACACAGATGTGACACGGTGCTCGTTAGAGTAGAAAATCAATCAGCGTTTAGTGTGGGCTGGATTGACATTTCTGGATTGATAGGGGCTGGGGAGGTTCATTTGGGTCGATAAATGGCTCAGTGATGGGTGTGTGGAGCGAGCTGCTCCTCTCCTCTGTGCTGGCAACCAAAACCCACCAGCATCAGCCCTCATTTCTAAGGCCAAAATGTGTCAGGTGTTTGCAATTGTTTGCAATTTTTTGGAGTAGCAGAGCAGTGCTGGGACAGGATCCCCACGTGTCAGGTTAGGTGATTTATGGTGCTGCTCCCCTGCTCCTGGAGCACTGCAGCTGACAGGCTGCACCCCTGGTGGCATTCCTGGGCTTGTCCCCAGGGCCTGGAGCACTGTGATAACTGTCCCTGCATCACTTCTTCAGGATTTCAGTGCTCAAGGCATGAGGGTGTGCAGAGGGGAGGGGATGAACAAGCAGCCAGAGAATCTTGGAGCTTCATCCATGTCACTTCCATGAAATGCCCTTTCTTTTGTATTCCCCCAGTGTCTAAGATAAGTATCAGTTCTGTTTAGAATCATAGAATGGTCTGGGTTTGAAGGGATCTTAAAGATCATCTTGTTCCACCTTTGACTAAAACAATTTAAATTGTTTTCACGTCAGTTCTCCACTCCCTGCCTGGTACTTGCATCCATCTGACCCTTTGATTAACCCTTTGAAACAAAGTTGGGAGAGCGATGATGAAGAAAACAACATTTTCTCTTTGTTTAGTTCCCTGAACTGTCTGGTCAGAGCTGAATGAATCTTAGTCCCAGTCCAGAGGGGGCGAGGGCCAGGACAGGCACAGCTGGGACAGAGGATATGTCACCAACATCAGCTGTCCAGGCCAGCTGACAGCAGCCTGGACTGCCCTCTGGCACCTCACAGGACACTTTCTGTGCCCTTTTCACCTTGGACAAGTGTCTGTAATGTAATGATGTGGGAACCATGGCTTGTGTGCCTGTTCTATTCTTACACTGCTGTGTTTTGATCCTTGAAGTCAGTGCTGGTGAGAAGTTTGTTTGCTAGAAGGTTCTGCAGTCACACTGGGGGACTTTTGTGCTCTGATGTGTGGGCTGATTGGCACTAAAACCTCCCAGCATGTGGATGTGGAGCCAGGCCAGCTGTTTGGAACATAAATGGTAATTAGTTGTTTTCTAAACGTCGGCTTTATCAAGGTTTACAAACAGAACAGGTGATCTGCTCGTAATGAGCATTCCCAAGCTCCAACAGCCCCAGCTCCTGAGCAGAGCAGGAGCACCTGCACATGCAGTCCTGCACTGCTGGTGCCCTTTAGTGTGCTCTCAGATCAGGAGGAGAGAGGCACTGATAAATCCTGCCAGGCTGCACGCGCTTGGACACAGAGCCAGGAAAAGCTGCTGTCTGTTCTGCTCTTGCCAAAGCATCCTTAGAGTGGCTGGGATCCAAAATGGGGAGAAGAGCCCAAGGCACAGGGGTCCAGATGAGCACTGGTGTCTGGAATATTTTTGCTCTTTTCTCCTCCCCAGAGCACTGTTTTCCATGGATGGAGTTTTTGGAGTGCACTGATGGTCAGGATGGGGGATACCTTACCCAGGTGAGGATGCAGGGATTCCCACTTTTGCCCTGCTTTTCACCAGGGATAACTTAAAAAAGGATCTTTGAGCCCTATGGGACTCTAACAAAACATTTGTAGGACAAGGTTACTGTGTTGTGGTGTCTGAGCATGATGTGACTGACACAGAAAGGGGAAGGGAGAAGGAATTAATTTCTGCTGCCAAAACCTTCCGTGCCAGAGGTCGGATCTGGCTCTGTGCCCACTCTGGGCATAGGTGCAGCTTCCTGCAATTTGTTGCTGTCACCACCAGTAGTGGCACACAAGGAAACAAAATTTAAGAATGCCATCCTGCAACAGAGACCTCAGGAGGCTATTTCTAGATGGAGTTGAAGCTCTGTGTGATGTGTAGCCTCATTGTGAGGGAAGAAAACAACCAAAAAGTGGTTTGCACTGGAATTCTTTGTGCTCTAGTGGGCAGCTGGATTAAAATGTTTTGGAGCTTTGCTCCTTTTTGTTGCAGTGGGGTGAAGAAGCTTCACAACCAGCTGTCACCCAGCAGGTGAGCTGCAGTGGGTTAGCACTTGGAAAAGTAAATTTTGGAATTGTGGAGTTTAGTCATGCAACTACCTGCGTGCAGCTACTCCTGGGACCCATCAGCTGTTGTGGAATTTGTCAGCTCACCAGACAAGTGTGTGCTGCCTCTCACACACACCAGGAATTCTGAGAATGTGAAGGACTCTCAGATTCCAATCCTGTAGGGCCCTTCCCCTCCTGCTCTAGGGGCTCATGGAAGCAGGAAAGGAGGGTCAGGCTTGAAATCCAAAGTCGGAGGAGAGGAATTTGTGGATGTGCAGCAGATAACGCCCATCACTCGCTGTTCTTTGCCACTCCCACTCGCCCCTCCTTTGTGGAAAGTCTGATTAAAGCCAGCCGCTCCGCCCGGGCTGTCTGAGCCATACATCCATGCACAAATGCCAGATTCTCTTCATTCCAGGCTGCTGACTTCAAGGAGGACTTGCTCTGACAAGCTGGAAATGAGGGCTGGCAGCTTCATCTGCAGCTCAAAGGCTTTATCTCTCTTAGACACTCTTCCTAACATTTCCCACAAACACTGCTCTGCTGGTAGGAGCTGTTGCACACACAGGATCCATCAGGCACTTATGAATAAAGCCTTACCTTGTGTAACTCTCCTCAGAACAGGCAAGGAACACTTCACAAAGCACTTGGCACCAGGCCCGTGGCAGAGCTTGCTCTCCTTGTGCTTCAGCCTCATTATCTGGGGAGCAGTAGGAAGAGTCAGCTCAGCCTTTGATTCTCCTGTCCCCCTACAGGAGAACACCCCCCTGGTGTTCTTTCCTCCACAAAAATCCTGCAGTCTGGCCTCCATCTCCCACTTGGACTGTTTCCATCAGCTGACAGCTGGCAGCTTTCCATCCTCTCCAGCTTCCACACCATATTCTGATGGTTCTCCACCTCGGCCTCTCCTTCCTCTCTGAACTCCCACCTTCACTCCTGCCCCACTGCTCCATGACGAGTTCTTTGACTTCCAGGATGGTTCTGGCTCCAGCAGCAGCCGCTCTTTCCCTGCTGTGCCTCCCAGTGTTGTTGCCTCACTGCTCCATGAGGGATGCCAGCTGTGTCCACCTGTTAGGGTAGTCTACTTTGCATCTGCCTTTAAGGCAGCTGCTTCTGCTGCATTTGCAGCCTTGAACCTGGAATATTCATATTCCCTGGCCTGTCTCAATCAATTGATGAACTCAGCCTTCACTAAATGCTTTCCCCGGGTGAGATCTATTTGAGATGTAGTAATGGTTCTAGAGAACCTGTGCCAGCCACTGCAAGATGGCCAAGCTCTTCTTTGATTGTGTTTTCTGTTTCAAAATCAGTATTAGAGCAAGTGTACTTTTACATTCACATATTTAATATGTGGAATGAGATAACCTTCAGCTGGATGCAGTAAGGTGTGCACCCTCACATAAAAAGTTACTATAAATCAAATCTGAGTCATCATCATGGTTGTGACACGATTTCTGCTTAAAAGAGCATCTTTGGTGTCATCACCATATTGCTTCAGAAGCAGCTTGTGGTGTTAGTTTAGGTTGGGGAGGGTGTGTATGTGTCTATAGCTTCTATAAAGCATCAGGCCAGTGTCAGATGTCTGCCCAGTGCTTCACAGATTGCCCAAGTGGCTGTTAGCAGACAAAACTATTTTCTTTTTTGGTCTGAGTTTTGAGGGAGGGCTGTTATCACAGGGCTTTGACTTATGGCCATATAACCAACCCTGCTGAGCAGAAAGGGATCCCAGTGATGCCTGCTCCAAATGCTCTCTCCTGAGCATGGGACTGTACTTCCTGGACATTGTGTGAAATAAGACTTTGTGAAACAAAAGCTCTAATTTCCCTTTGTGAAGCTTGATACAGAGCACACAGCTCTGGAGCAGCAGGATGTGAGAATTAGAATCGTTGTTACAGTGAGGATTTTGAACAAGAAGCAGGCATGAAGTACCCAGAGCATTTAACCTCTGTGTTTTATTCATCCTGGAGCAAGTGTAATTTAAAGTGGCACCTCTATAATTGATGAAGTATCTTTTTACCATTTGTTTAATTACCAGTTTCAGTGTCTAGAAAGCAGCAGATCAATAATTTACAGTAATGAACTTCCCTGTGTCTCTGTTTTTCTACTTCAGCAGTGCAAACAACAGCTCCTGAAACAAGCCCTCAAATATTGATGCTTTCCTTTAGGTGATATAAAAGAGCCTAACCTCTTTTCCTGCCCCAGGTGCACTCCAGCACCACTGAAGCTGAGGGCAGAGCACTGATCTTGGCAAGGCAGGGTTAATTTAGGGCTTGCTCTGCATGTTGTATCATCTCTCAGCTTTTTGCAGCCTCCTTTCATTGTTGGAGTGTTGAAGGCTGGGTTCCTGTTGTTGCTGTAACAGCAGACACTGCTGCCCTGGCTTTAGGAGAGTTGTTAAAACAGAAAATTTAGGCTGATTAACCAAAGCTGCTGCCTGTGGTTTATATGTATTTCTTACATGGTGGGGTTTGATAACAAATGTTGGTTTTTCTATGTGAAATACCTATTCTGGAGACTCTTGGATCCTTCCTAGAACTCAGATTCCTTCATGGTCCTGCAGCATCTCCCCAAGGGGAGGTCCTTGATCTGTCCGAGAGGAGCTACAGGATCTGTACCTGTCAAATCAAGGGGAAAAAGGTGTTTCCTTCCCAGTGGGATGGGCCTTCAGACAGTTCCTGCTGTGGTCCTGGCTGCCATGGACTGTGGGGTTTCCCCACACAGCAACAGAAGATCTAAAGACACCCAACTTCCCTGAGAGCTCCAAATCCATGCATTTCCAGCAGGATGATGAACTCTGCTTTCAGACTCCCAGTCTCATACCTGTGATTCTTCTCACCTTTTAGAGCCAAGACAAATAACTTATTTCCCCTGGACTTGACTTTGAAACTGAGCAAACAATTCAGTGACTGCATCCTTGGAGCTGGTATGAAAAACAAACAGGGAATACATCCCTTTCCTCTCTTACTCTTAGCAGTGCCAGTCCTCATCTCCTGTTGGAGAACAAGATGCTGTGGGACAGTTGGCATTTTTGTTAATGTCACAACTGTCAATTCCTTCAGCATCTCTCCTTTCAGCTGGAGCTCATAGCCCAGAAGGAGGTTTTGTTTAGAAAGTAGGTGTAAAGGGTCATGAGGAAGATTGCTGGGCTTGTTGTGTCAGCCTCAGCAGGGTTTGGGTGGTTTTGCAACCACCAAATGCAGGATTAGGAGTAAATCAGAGAAAGAAAAAGGGTTGGACCTAACCACAGCTGGGGAATGAACGTTTCCATTCTCTGCAGTGACTCGTGTTTATCCAGATGTGCAACAAGAATTCCTGAGAACCATGGCTGGATGGACTCCTTCATTGTCCTTTGGTGTCTCTGTTTCTGGTTAAATTGATGTCTCTGATAATGCAGAAAGTTTTGAAAATGCAGCGAGCAGGACTGTGTAGTTCTCCTCAGGAGGGAGTTGAAACTGCCTTGGAGATGAAATATTCCTTACAGTCCAAAGGGGGCTAAGTTGCAGGCCAATAATTTATTTATTTTTAAACATCATTGTCATTACTGCTTCTTTTACATTAAAAAAAAAATAATCTTGATTTAAGGTGGGTTTGATCCACTAGGAATGTCAGTTTTTTAGAACCAAAACAACTATCTTATTTTTCCTGTTTTTGATCCACTAGGAATATCATTTTTTTAACTTGTGGAAAACAATATTCTGAATTGTTTGAGTGCAAGCTGATGCAGGTGGACGTGGGATATCTTTCTGAAATGATGGCTGTGTTTTCCAGGCAGCCTGGAACACTTTTGCCATCACAATGGCAACTCATCATTCCCTGTGGATGTTAAGTGATGCTAAATCTATTTTGGGACAAAAAAAGATTCACCAAAGCATTAAAGCCTGTCCACCGCAGGCTCTTTGGGGCACTGGCAGAGCAGTGAGGGAGATGACCTCAGACAATACCCTTCATCTGGTGGCTTTTCCCCTCATTTTCAGCAGGAGCAGGGCAGGCAGGGGAAAGGGAAGCAGCTCAGACATCAGCTGCAATATCATCTGCCCACGTGCTCAGCTCCCTGCCAGCCCCGAGCCTGACACGCTGCCAGGGCCAGTCTCACTGCCTGCCTCCTCTCCTCCTGTCTGCCTCTGCAAACTGCTCAGCCCCTTCCTTTGAGCACAAGCTGGAAATTCTACAGCTCGTCCAGTATTCTTATTTTGGGTTCATGATCTAGTTGTTGAAACTCTTTCCTTAAATTTTTCTTAGGGGGTTTGTATCGTCACAGTCAGTCTAAAGTGCTCTTTGTTCCCTTACAAAGAAGGGTTTGAAAGAAGTTCAGTCTCATGTGTGTCACTGATAGTTTTATTAGAACTTATTTATAACTTTTCACTGCCCCAAAATAACTGCATGCCTTAGGCCACCAAAGTCAGTTTGGAACAGAGAGAAAAAAAAAAAAAAAGAAAAAAAAGAGACAGAAACAGAAGTGGTGGAAGTACAAATTTGTGCCTGTAAACTCTTCATTTACAAATCATCAAATTAAAAACTGCTCTGATATTTGAATGTCCAAAGCATTCAATGTGCTCAGAGAACTTAACTCCACTTAGGAACTTGGAGTTTGCTTTAAAGGAGGGTCACACCCAGAAGGAAAATAAGAACTTGTTACTCCCAGGTGTCACCCAACACTTGCAGGTTGCTGGGCTTTTTTCCCTAAGAAACCTATGGATGTGCCATGGAACAAACCTGTGGCAAATACAATGTACCAATACCAAATGTTGCTCACAGCAACATATCCCCGTGTTTTGGACACAAATGGTACTGATATCCCAGATATTACACTGATATAAACATCTTTATCCTACTATAAACTATCCATACTAAGGGATTTTGATGTTACAGTAACAGTAGAGAGGAGTTGGATTGGTTATTTGTTGGGGCATCACTCATGTACAAACTATTTTATTAAAAATCCAAATTTAAGCAAATATGTTCCATATGTGAGCCTCTCTCCTGTGCTTTTCAGGAAAGTTTTAGTCATTTGACCTTTATTCTTCTGACTTTGGAAGCTTGAATATGCTCATAAAATCTAGATATTACCTATGCTCTAGTCTCCACATAACAGAAAAGTTCATGGCTTTGAAAACAAGTTAGGAATTCCACGATAGCTTTATTGAAGCTTTATGAAAAGCAAAAGCTCTATGCTGCCTTTAAAGAAACTATTTTATTTGGCTCTTTTGGAGGAAGGTATTTCCTTTTTAAAATGTTTTTCACTGTACCAGTGATGTGATTTGGGGTGTGGTTTGTTTTAATGTAAAGCTATGTTGGTGAAAGTTGTCAATTTAAAGAGAAAAGGACAGGAGAGGTCAATGAAGTTCAGTTGTTTCCTATAAAGCAGTCTGATATAGTGGATAAATTTGGTATTTGGGTTTCTGTAAAATGATGTGTGTTGGCACAGTTAAGAATGATATCTTTTAGGTAGCCTTGCTTAGGTTTCAGATTTAACCTGCTAAAGAAAATAAAGCAACTAGAACTTTCTGTTTTAGTGCTGGCAGTTCTAAACAGACAATTCCTGTATTTAGAGAAGAATTTTGCAATTACTGGGGGCACAGGGGAGGCTTGGGATCCTGTCCATACAGCATTAATAGGGGTGGATGAACTCTGCTTTCAGACTCCCAGTCTCATACCTGTGATTCTTCTCACCTTTTAGAGCCAAGACAAATATCTTATTTCTCCTGGATTGACTTTGAAACTGAGCAAACAACTCAGTGACTGCATCCTTGGAGCTGGTATGAAAAACAACCAGGGAATACAACAGTGTTAGGGTCCAGCCTTACAGCTGGGACTTTGTACTGACTTAAATCCACAGGGAGCTCGTTCCCAAAAATATTTTTATTTCCAATTTTAACTTCCAGATACCACTGACCACAAACCCATACCAGCAGAGGCCATCTTGCTGAATTGCTTTATAATTGTTATGGAGCAAGTATTACATGAGAAAAGAGGCATAAGAGCATTTTAAGTAGGAGCTTTTATGTAGCTGTTTTTCTCTCAGAGTCATAACTACTCGTGTTTCCCAGCTCTGAAAAACCTGCCTGTTGCTTGCACTCGTTTTCCCCCTTCCTTGCAGTCAAGGATGTGAAGTATTTAACAGGACAAAAATTAAAGGTCAGTCTAAAAATCCTCAGAAATCAAGATGTCCCTAAAGATAAAGCCCAACATGAAACATCCTCTTGGCACAGAACTGCTGCATGCCCTGGAAGGCGTTGAGTGCACACCCTTTTCTGGCCAGGTGTTGTGGGGACAAGGGCCAGGTACAAGCAGCTGCTGAGATCCTGGTGACACTGGAGGAATCCTGTGGAACAGTGCAGGGAATTGGGAATAATTGGGAATCTCAGCCACGTTTTCCTGGGGACTGTGAAGTTCTTGATGCAATGATGTGGAGAGAGCTTTGCTGTCAAACTCTAATCTCTCATCAGTGACTCTTTCACAAGGGTGGCCTGGGTTGGGTTGGTTTTTTTTAAGTCTCTCTTTTTGAGTTTGTTTTTTTTAAATTTGCTGTGGCAAACTGAGCCCTGCAGCTCAAGGAGGTCTCACCAGCTGACAGGAAAATGTTGGCTGGGATTTGGCCTGGCGTTCCCCTGGAAGCTGTGTCATTCTGCAGGGAAGAGACATAGGATGTGGCAGGGCTACAGATAGGGAATTGTTTGTACATTCTGTCACAAACATCTCTTGCTGTCAGGGAGAAAACAAAAAAGCCACCGAACAAAATCTGGGTGATAAATCTGTCTGGCAATTTATATTGTGCCCGTTTCCGTGGCAGCTGTGGGGCTGTGTTTGCTCAGCAAGCTGCCCTGCATTGGGGAGCTCCAAAGACTGAGTGGGGATGGAAAGATACCCCTTGATGGGAATCACAGGGAAACCTTCCTGTTCTGTCACTTTATCCAAACCAGGTCTCTGTGAGCACTGTTGTAGGAACTCCCTTCCATTTGTGTAAGAAGGAGGAAAATCTGTCCTTTAACTGGGCTTGCAGGTTTGGTGTCTGCTGAAGGAATGGTGAGAAGTGTGGGTTGGAGTTACAGCTCCACAGCAGTGCTCTGGCAGCTCTGCTGGGATGTGCTCAGCTGCCTGTAGCTGCTGAAACTCTTGGCCTAGGAGACATTAATTCCTGCAATTTTGTGGGAATGCTGCAAAAATGAACTTAAATAGTGCCTGATGTCTTTGCTGTTTAACCCAAGATGAATAAGAGAACTGTCCAGTTCATAAAACATTTGTGCTCCATGGATCTGAAGGGCAGGAAAGGGAGCTCTCAGCCTGCCCTCTGCATCAGCACTGCCCATGTCATGCTTTAGAATGTGGCCATGTCTTTTCCTGCCCTTTCCCAATCACAGACATGCTCAGCTTGGCTTTGCAAGTCTTATTTTGTAGATTTGAAAGTCTATTCTGTCTTTTTCCTGCCGTGGAGAAAACCAAGGGCATTACAGAAGGACAGAGCAGATCTGATTTGTCCATTTAGTTGCTGGTTTTGGCTGCAGGACAGGACCCTGCTCAGCAGAGGAGTCACAGGTTAAACTCTGTCCCTCTGTGTGGAGGGGAGCCCTGGATGTGCTGCCTTGCCCTGATGTGTGAGCAGCCTGGTGTGTCCCTCCTCAGGATTCCTGTACATCCTTCTCCTCCAGACTGCAAACAGTTTAGTGCTGATCTGGCCTTATATAGTAATTTCCTATTATTAGAAACATTTCCTTGGGATCTTGCTCAGGGAGTAGCAGAGGGAAATCCTGTTTCCTTCATCTAACTTGCAGGCGAAGCACCAGTGCTCACTCTTTCCTTATCTCGTTTGGATGGAACAAGAAGTTTTTGTTGTGGTCTGCTTTCCAGCCTTAAGCTCTTTCTAACACTGAGCCTCTTTTCAGAAATGCAGGAAAAGAAACGTGAAAGAATAAGAACTGTCAGTCAGCAGTGTGAGCTGTAAAGTTTTGTCTGCAGCCTGTATATTCCCTGTTCTTTTTCATTGTGTTTTCCTCACTCATATTTAGTCCTTCCTTTGGAAAACCAACTCTCTGTTCAGTGCTGGATTGTGTGAAAAGTGGTGTGCTAGGATATTTCACCTGAGAGTGCCAGGGATGGGCAGACAGCCAATGGCTGTGTTAAAAAAGAGGAACAGCTTTAAATTAAGGAAGGAGAAGTTTTTGTTCTGCGTGCGACAAGAACGTGTTTTTAAAGGCGAGACTCACTGGAAGCACAGAGATACGCACAGCCTTTGAACACTTAATTTTTCCTGTGAAAACATTTTTTCCCCTTAAAAGGAAGATGTAGGTCCTGCCACTGGGAGTGACTGTTTGGAAAGTCAGTCGGGAGGAATGCACATGAGCTGAACTGAGTCAGGCTGTTTGTGTTACCCGCTCCCTCCGAACCCCGTCCCTGCCACAGCCGCTGCAGGGGAGCTGCTGAAAATGGTTGTGTCAGAGCAGGGCCAGAGCAATCACAGGGAATTAACTGTTGGGTTTAAACTTTGTTGTTGGAGTCAGTGCAACAATTGCTGTTGGGATCAGAGTGTGTTTGTAAAATCAGGGAAACCCTGACAAGGCCGTGAGCGGGAGCAGCCACAGGCATGAGACAAACTGGCAGCACATTAAGGGCATCTGGTAATTATAAAGTGGGACTTTGTTCTGATGGCCACTGTCAAAGCCAGCCAGCCATTTCTGTTTCACTGCTTCAGCAGAAAGCAACAACAAGGAAAATTTATCTTTATTTGTTAGGTTAACCCAGTTTCTCTTTTCGCTCACGTCATAGACCCAGAATTATTGTGTGTGTGCGGGAGCCATAACTAAATACAAGCCCATCATATTGCTTTTTAATTCATCACCAGGGGCATCAAACCAGGGAACAGCACTGGCAGAGAAAGTGTAGGAATCCAAGGAGATGCATGCATCTCTATTTTTTGTAATATTCTTTTTTTTTATTTATTTATTTGTGGAAGACTGAGCTTGGGAAGAAAAGAAGTTTGGTGTTCTCACTGACGAAGCTTTCTTGGAACAAACAAAACCAGTATTGACAGTTTTAGACATTACAAAGCATAAATTAGAATCCAAAATAATAATCTAAATATTCTTTGTCTTCTGGTTTTTGAACCCTTTTGGCCACACCTCACTATTTTTAAGGTTTTGTCTGTAACCCTGCAAACACCTTCACACAGAATCGGGGAATTCAGTCAACTTGTGATGTCATGAAGTTTGCAGTAAAATGAGGGAACTTTCGTCATCTTGAGGCACCATTTGAGTGAGTATAACGAGCTTTTGGTTTAACCTTTCTAGGTGTGCAGCTTCATAACTGAGCAGGAATGTTGTGTCTCCAGGGGCCACTGTCCTGTGTTCAAACCCCTGTTCCTGACTGCTTGTTTGGAGCACTTCAGAGAGGGGAAGATGAGATGCTTTAATCCAAAAAAATGTAGAAAAGAGACAATTCTTAGCAGAAGTAGTAATATAGGGAGGAGATTTTGCCTTTTTATCCAACCTGTTACAATATTTAGCATTGACTCTTTGGCAGGGCATTGATTTATCCTTGTCCTGCAGTCAGATGTTCACCCTCTGTTGGACACAGGGTGTTTTTCTAAGCAGTGGGACAAATGTCCCTCAGAATCTTCAGTTTCTGCTATAAGGTGTTTTAGGAACCTGAGGCATTTTAATCAGTTTTAGATCAGGATAATCTGGACAGCAGGACACATGTGACAGGTTAAAGATATTTCTATTTTTTAATTAAGATGTTCCTCTGACCTGTGAGAGGAAGGGCTCTCAAATTCCTGGCCTGTTTAGGGTGGTTTCTTTCCCATGGTATTTTAGCCAAGTGCTTTCTAATTATGGAATGTGTTTTATTCTGTAGTTCTTTTGCAAGGCAGAAATAATGAATATTACAAAAATCCAGAAAGAACTCACTCACTGATGGATGAACTTGACACCTTTTGGAATAACGTAGATGTGATCCACGTTGATTTTTGAACAGCATAAACCCAAGGCAGTGTCTCATACTTCCAGATTTATATTTTGCAGTGGAATCTGCACTGGAGAGGGGAACACTGATGGTGTTTTCACAGGGCCAAACTTTATTTTTTCAGCAGAGCCACTGCTTACGGGTGTAGCTTAGCAAGTCACGCTCAGCTCTGCGAGCCTGTTGGAGCAGGGCTGACAGGAAAGGTTTCCAGTCCCCTTGCTTTGAATGTGAAATTGTATGCAGGGAATCAGCTGCTTATCTGCAACGAGCAGAGCAATCCCAGTGCTCTAATCCAGGGTTTAAATGAGTCACTCCTAACTGGTGAGGCCTGGAAAACTTGATTCATCCCTCGGCCTGTAGTTGCCTGTTGGAGTGAGGCAGACCTTGCCAGCCATCCTCAGCAGAAATCACAGACAAGGGCTGGGCTCTGCTGCTGGAAAGGAAGAGTCTGGGTTTATCACCTTCATAATCCAGGATCAAGATCTTACAAAGTAAAATTATCTCTTCTTTCCCCCCCCCCCCCCCCCACCCCCCCCCCCCCCCCCCGCCCAATTTAGGGTAACCCACATGCAGAAGTGTTTTCCTTGCCAGCAGAAGTTGGGCAGTAGTTCTTCAGAAAAAAAGCATTTTGAGTAAAGGTCTTTCCAGTGAATAAATAAATAAAAGGGTTCTCCTGCATGAAAAAACAAGGGAAATGTGTGAAAAATGTACTTCTAAGTGCTGAGCTGTTGTATATTCTTCTCTTATGTGGTATTTTCAGTGGTGAGATGTGATCTGAGAAGTGTTAGGAAGTGTAAACGAGGGAAAAGGTGAGGTTGTTATGTGAAGATAACTCTGCTAATACTTAGAATTGTAACTAAGGGGTTTTACTAAATCTGTTTGGTGACAATTAGACTGGTTTGAGGAGTGCTGGTGGAGCACTGACATTCTCCTCCTGAAGAATTAGAGCTGCCAGGCCACAGCTTTAATTACGCTTGGAAAACTCCTGACTCAGGGGTCACTGTTGTGTTTCAGTAATGGCTAATGTGGCTCAGTTTGGGAAATGGAGTTTATATCACTTCTGACCTTACCTGTGCACAGGAGAGGGGCTTGGAGCAGTGTCCATTTCCTTCAGTGCCAGCCCTAAGCTAAACCCTCCTCTGAGCCACATCCTGAAGCTGCTGCTGTTAAAAATTCACCCAGCTGAGATAAAAAGTGAATGAAAGTCCTGCCAAACAGAGTTGTGCAAGAACCACAAATCATGTTCAAAATGGAGTCTGAGAGGGCAGAGGAGCTGTGGCACTGCAGTGCTCCATCCCAAATCCTTGGCACGTTCTGCCTGTGACATCCTCCACAGCTGGGATCTCTGGGATCGCTGCCTTGGGCAGAGTTAATTAGAGGGGAGTGCTTCACCCAACCACTGACAACATCTGCTACGTGTGTTTGCTTTTAAATAGCCTCCTCTCTGAGGAGGTTGAAGCTTTTGAGCTTTTTGCTGTAAATCTTTCTACTTCAGAGCTCGATTTTACCCTTCCTGTAGCAGAATTTGTGAAGGATGCATTTTGATAAGAAGGGAGAAAACAAAACAAACAAAAACGCCTTCAAGCAGAGCTGAGTGCAGATAGTGCCAGTCATGAAACAGCAGCTGAGCTTGGGAATCATTCCATTGCTCTGCATGTTCAATGATTAGAGAATCTGCTTGACAGCTTAAAATATGAATTGCCTGAAACACCTGAGGGGTGGCACTCTCTAAAAGATTTATATCTTTATTTGCACTACCTATAACTCCTTTTAGGATGGATGCACACAGCTTAGTCCATTGAGAAACAAAATAATTAGTAAAACCATAGGTTGGAAAGAACTTGTGGAGATCTCTGGTCCAGCCTCACTTCCAGGCAGGAGCAATTTAGATCAAGTTGCTCAGACATTGGTTGAGTGTTAAATATCTCCAAGGATGGAGTTTCACAACTTTTTCAGACCCCTGTTCCAGTATTTGACAGCACTCTCTGGGAAAAAATAAATTTCCCAATAACTCACTGGAATTTCCCTTCTTCCAGCTTGTGTCCATTGTCTCTTGTTCTTTCACTTTCCCCTAATGCTAGTGAGGGCTGTGCAGTATTTTTGTCACAATGTCCTTATCTCGGGCAGATGCGTGGGAAGTGAGGTGGGGTTTTCACACTCTTGGTGTAGCTGTGGCCATAAATAATTCTGTGTGAGTCCAGAACCCCGGTGAGCTCAGAGACAGCAAAATGTGCAACTTCTGTTTGCAAGGGCTGGGGGCTGAGGGCAGCAGGGCCTTCACTGTGTCCTCTAGAAGGCTCTTACTTGGAAGTGCAGGTGTTTTTGTCCTAAGGACCTCAGAACTTCCAGGTAAAGTGGGTGTTCTGGTGCTGGATGCCTCCAAATGAATCTGGAATAAAATACTCCTGAGCCAGGTTGGTTGGGGCTTGGTGGAACAGGAAACAGGTGAAATTTAAAGTCCTTTCCAATCCAAACCGTTCTGTGATTCTAAATCCTTGTCGAGGCAAACTGCATCCAACCCTGGACTCTTTTATGGGTCTCTGATTTTCTGAGGGGGTGATTCCAAGGGTAATGTCAATCCCAGGGTTGGGATTGTGTGCTTGCTGTGTTTGGGGTGAGCTGGGAGCGGGTTTGGGGAGCCCTGGCCACGCTGCTGTTCCAGGACAATAACTCACTCTCCCAGAGCTCATCTCTTCCTGTCTGATGGCTGTGGTTTGTGTGCTGGGCTCAGCCCCAGCCTGGGATTACTTTTCTTTCCGTTTTTCCCTGTCATTGGGCAGCGGGAACTCCGCAGGCAGAGCGCAGCTGATTTCCCTGGGACTGCCTCTCCTGGGCTGCTCCTGCCTGGGAGGGGAGTTCTCCTTGGAAAACGCCCTCTCCAGATGCTCCAGTAGGAGCTGGTGGGAGGGAGGGAGTTCTGACTGCACTGAAAATGCCATGAAAAAAAAAAAATTAAAAAAAAAAAAAGGCAACTGACAGAAGAGAGAACTTGTCCTCAGATTGCTGCTTTTTGCAGCAGCGTAAACGGAGGCACTGCAAGGGCTGCGGGAGCTGGCGGGAGGCAGAGATGAAGTTCAGAGGAGGGGTAAGGTTTATTTAACTCCTTTGGTGGCTTTGCAGCTTTCAGATGCCTCTCTGGAATCAGGAGAAGAGAGGAGAAGCATTTTCAGGGTTTCAGCAGCAAAGTGAAATGCTTTGAGAAGGATCCTTTTGTTGGGAAGTTATGTGAAAAGGGTTGAGATTGGCTAAAAACCCAGGGAATACCTGTTTGGAGGAGGAAGCCAAGGTGGGATTGAGAAAGTGGGAAGAGAAGGGGAAAGCTGTGCTCTGCTTTAGGAGGGAAGAAAGGGTGGAGCTTTCACTTGGGCACAAGGATGTGAAGGGACTATCCTTTGCTTCTGTCCTGTGAATTCTGTGGATTCTGTCCTTCCCAGAGCTCTGTCCCATTCCTGCCTTCCTAGGGAACGGCAGGAAGTACCTGCTTCAGGATTCATTGCCATCAGTTCCTCCAGGCTGTTTTAGGAAAACTTTGTCCATATTTTAGCAGCAGCCAGAACACCCAGCCCTGCGTCCTGCGTGGGACAACCCCAAGCTTGGGAAAAGGAGTTTGTGGCAAAAGATTGAGAGGACTGGGATTGTAACCTGGAAAAAGAGATGAGGAGAGGAGGAAAAAAAAAAACAGCAGTGCCACAGAGAACACAGAGCTCATTTTTCTGTGTTGTAGCATGGGAGCAGGGACACTGAGTTAAGCTAAAAGTTGCCAAAGACATGCAAAGATTATTTTCATACAATGAAAAACTGAGCCACGGAATTCACTGACTCTGGAGGTCAAGAATGAGGGAGTGTTAAAGTGTGTGGACTTTTGCCTGGATAAGAATGCTCAAGGCTTTAATTGGTAAAATGACCTAATTTAGCAGGAGAAGGATTGAAAACGTCACTTCTGTAGATTTGAGCAATTCTCTGTTAAAGAAGGGTTTGCATGGGGCTGGTGTATCCCATCCCTGCTCAATCCAGAGATCCTTGCCTGTTTTCCCAAATATTCTGGTCTTGACCACTGAGAAAGTGCTGAAGGGAAGGGCAGCAGAGCTTTTGGAGGACCTGCTGAGTCCTTCCCCGTGGAAGTGGAGGTGACAGGGCTCCAACAGGGCATTCCTGCTGGCATCTGCTCTGCTGGGGCACCCCTGCCCAGCCGTGAGCCCGCAGAAAGGTTGGCAGAGGTGGCAGTGACAATGTGACAGGCAGAGGAGTTGTCTGGGGCAGTGGCCCGTGTTCTCTGAGGGAGCTGTGGGTGTGGAAGTGCCCTTTGCACGCCCCAGGAATGCTCTGGGGTTCTCTTTGGGAAGTTTGGCTCTCTCAGAGAGAGCTGGTGCTGTGAGAGGGTTGTGTGGGGGTGTGGGTGCTGTGGGGAAAGGCTGGCAGTGGGACACCAGTGGGGCAGTGCAGCAGGGAATGGGGCACAGGGGGTGCCCCAAAGCTGCAGGGGCCACAGGCAGATCTTGGCTCTTCATGTTTGAGCTTCTGCCACCCTTCACCTGCTCAGCTGGTCTGAAAATCAGCATCAAAACTCACTTGAAGCAGCAGCAAGCTGAGGTTTCACCTTTTTTTAAATGCTTTTTTTTTAATGCATTAATTTTAATGCTTTTAAAAGTCAGTTTCTCCACTGAAGCTGCTGTGTGATGCCCAGGCCTTTGGGCACAGGTTTCCTGAGCAAAACTGCCACCAGCAACATCTTCTAACCAGCAGCAGCTTGTGCCATCTGTTCAGGAGCAAAAATGTCAGCTCCCTAAATATAGAAATTCTGTGTATTTACTTTTCCAGCCCTGGTGATCTTTCTGGTTTGCCTAGTTCATTTTTTCTTAGTGGTCTTTTATATTTAGCCTGTTGATTGAAACATCATTACCCTTCTTAAGGGTAAACATTTTTCCTGTCCTTCAAATCTGTTCTTACAACTGCTTTTTCTTTTTCACTGCTAATTGCTTATTTCCTTGCTCATCCCCCTACAAAGTCCAGTCTGGAAGGTATAATTATGTTATAAATATTGAAGAAATAATATTACCAATTTATTATTTCAATTTGTCCCTACTCAAAGTGTGGAAAACTTCAAAATAATGACAAGAACGAGTCAAAGATGTAGCATTTCTATCTCTTTAATATAATTTTTTTGAATAGTATATTCTGGAGTTCCATCCTTCTGTCTGGTTAGGATGGGAAGTATCAGCAGAACAACGAAGCTCTGAGTTCCCTGACTCCAGACATTCCATTGTTGGTGATGTATTGGTCCAAAAAAAGCAAGAATAAAAAGTAATTCTAAGAAATGGTCCTTGAGTGGCAGCTGCAAGTTCAGGTTGTTCCCTCTCGTTCTGCTGGTCTGGGTCACCAGAGCTGTTACCTGGTTTTGATCCCAATCCACCTGACAGTTCTGATTTTCCCAAGTTGTCTTTTGGGAAATCACTCCATCAGCCTTACATAACTAAAAGCAAAATATGAAACATTTCTTTTTGTTTGATTTTTTTTTTTTTGACTAAACAAGCCAAATACCTCTCTTATCACTTACTATCTCAGCTCAGGTGGCTTTAGAAAGGGCAGACAAATCCACGTGGTTGCTTCCAGGGGATTTTTATGGGAGACACAGAGCTGCCTTTCAGGGAACCTTCCTTCCAGCCCTGCTGTTGACTAACAGAGAGAGTTGTGTCCAAAAGGAGCAGCTGATTTTCAGCATGGCAGGAGGAAGGAGGATCCTGAGTGGCTGCACTTCAGTCTGTCAGGGATTTCCTGGCAGAATCTCTGATTCTGGTCCATCTCCATCATCTTCATTATTTCTTTCTCCATGCAAAAGCAAACAGGAGCTTTCCCATTCTGCACCTTGGGAATTGAGACCTTGGACACAACAGCTGATTTTTGTCTGCTCTGCTGTCTGGCCCACAATGTGTCCAAGCCCTTTCCCAGGCTGTAGAATGAAATAGAAATCAAAGGAATTTTTTTTTTCTTCCCTGTAGCTTTGGCATGACAGTGAAGAATGTCCAACTATCCATGAGACAAATGTTTTTTAGCTGCCACCTCCCCACGAGAAGTTCCTTCTTGGTTCAGTCTTGCATTGTCTTTCAGAATCTAATCTGAATTTCCCTTCCCACTCACATTTGGTTCTGGCCTGTTCTTCCGTTCCCGGCTTTGTAGCTATTTCTGGAGCCTGCAGATCAATCATCTTGCACTTGATACCAAGATAAAGGTGCCTGCCTCTTCCCACATGGAGCCCCTTCCTGGGGTTGTTCCAGTCAGTCTCCTGAGTGGATACGACCCAAGCTGTAAAAATACATTGCCAGGAGAAAATATTGCAAGATGCATTTTTAGGTGTTGAAACACAAATTCTGGTTTTGTTGTGATTTTTGTTTCTAAATCAGCTATGGAGTTTTCCTGCTTCATACAAGAGCATTCACTTGGAGAATTCCAGGTGTTTTCTCATGGAAAGGAGTGGGAAGTTGCTGATGCTGCCTATTCCCTTCAGTGTCTGGAACTGAGTTTTAAACCATTCCAGAACCCCTCTGGGAAAATCAAGCTTGGGAGTGAGTCCTTGCTCCATGTTGGGTATTCCATGGCCATGGAGCAGCTGCTGGACAAAGCAGGGGGAGTTTCTTGCTCTGCTGACATCAGCCCCAAGCCCCTGTCCTCGTGGCAGAGCTGCCCACCCATCTTCCAGCACAAATTCCCCCAAAGTGCTCAGCCTGGCTGACTCGAATCCTTTGGATTTTGCTCTGCAGGGCAGAAGGTCCTGTTTTTCATTTCTGAGCTGTGTTAGTTCTCCATGTCCTAAGCAGAGGAAAAACTTTATCATGCTTTGGCATTAAACAGAGTTTAAAGGAAAAATATGTGTTTACACCTTCACAATCCCATGTCAGCGATTTCCCAGTTCAGTTTAGGAAACTCCTTGGTACAGTCTTGAGTGGTTTTGTACTCCCAGGAGCTTGGAGGTATTTTCTGGTCTTGTTGACTCTTGTATGAACACAAAGAAAAGCTGGAACCCCAGCCAATGTAAACCTGGCTCTGCAGACTGCATTCAGCAACCAATTTACACCAGCAGAAAGTCTTTCCCAAAATTTAATCCCAGGGCAGAAAAGGCCATGTGGAAGCAGTGCTGTGGTGCTGATTGCACTGGTCTGGTCCCCACCATACCAGAGGGACTTTTCCCTTCCTGGCCTTGAGCCACTGTTGTGCTCAAGGCTCTGGAGAAGACATTAAAAGCAAAGAGTGGGTTAAAACAGTGTGGGAATGAATCCCTGGGAACTGCACAGTGGGGTGGCTTTGGGGAATGTGGTGGCAGAAGTCAGTCTGGGCACTCAGGAGGGGGACAGCGTGTTCAGCACAGCATGGACGGGGAGGCTGAGAGAGGCACAGGCACTCCTGAGCCCACAGGCACCGAGGTCACATGGAGATTGCTCAGATTTTTGCCGTTCCCTGTTTGCAGCCTGTGCTGGGTGTGGTGCCTCCATCCTACAAAGGTCGGGATCCTCAGCCAGGTCCTCCTTCTGATCCCTTAGGGGACCTATAAGGTGGACGTGCTGGAGCTGCCCTAAATGACTGTCAGAGGGCACCTGTGCTCCCTTTGCTCCTTCACCTGCATCTGACACCCCCTCAATCCCACAGGGAGGTGATTTAGCTCACAACCTGGAGAGAAAACCACCAGATTCTTTTTTCTTGGTCTTTGTTTTGCTGATTGAGTTGTACTGGTTTGGTTTTGGAGGTGTTACCCCTCGCCAGGGAGGCAGCAAAGCCTGGAGGAGGGATTTGATGCTGAATTTTAGGCTAAACCTGACTTGCCTCCGAGGTGGAAGTTTCCCAAGGATTTCAAGGCAGCAGGAGCTGGCCCTGCTGCTGGATCCTGGCTCCTCCCTGAGCCTGCTGTGGTTCCCCATTACCCTATCCTTGGCCATCCTCATTACACGTGGGACCAGGGTGGGAAAATGACCTGGATTAAAACAATCAAAGAATCTGGGTTAGTTTGAATCCCTGTCAGATTTCCAACCTGGTTTATTGCACAAGTCCTGGGCCAGTGCAAACCAAAGGGTGCAGCTGCTCAGAGGTCCTTCCTCAGTGTCACAGCAGCTCCTCCAGCACTGTGCTCTCCTGGCAGCTTCCAGAAAAACTGATTTTCACAAGGACGGTCTGATCAGCCCCTCACAGCCTGTGTTCTCCCAGTTATCTGCAATATACTGCCTGCCACAGGGCTGTCAGAGTGCTCCAAGCTGCTCTCTTGCCAGGAGCAGAGGAGACTGTAAGTGTGTATCAGTCCGAGGTGGTTTGGCCCAAAGAAATTCATCCCCTGCAGAGACAACAAGGGACTCAATGTTGTCCATAGACAGACTGCTTTAATGGTTAATTACCTCCACTGTACCACATTTAACCCCCCAGACTGGGTTTTCTAGCATTAATTTACAGCCACCAGCTCTGGTGTCTGTCTGATAACAGAAAATCACCAACAGTTTGGGTTTTTTAAAATTTATTCAGTGCCTTACTGTCGCATTCATCATTCAGTAGGAACATATGGTCATCACTGTGATTATTTTTTCTTAAGTAGTGTCTTCCCTCCCCACTTCCTTCCTTCTGCATGACTGCTCTGTTTCCATTTGCAAAAAGGGTTTATTTCACCTCCTTTTATGGCCCATCTGTTGGTGTCAGTGGCAGTGAAACAGTTAACACTGACATTTGAAGCTGGTGGTAGACTTGGACATATGCAATGAAGCAAAATGCTGGCATGGAGCAGTGCCTATTGCTCAGCTCTGCCTGATGTCTGCACTGAACTTGGGCTTGGGAGGGTACAAGACTGAGTGAAGTTTGTATTCCAGAGGCTCTGACTGCATCACATCCCCTGGGCACGTTTAATTATCACCAAAAATCCTCTCTCAGTCGTGTTGGTTTGGCTTTTGTGTTGTTCCAAGCCGACTGCAGATTTGAGGTCGTTATTTTGTTCTCACGGCGAGAGGTTGGAGTTGAATGAGGAGACAAAAACTGGAGGAAACCGAAAGTTCTTGGCCTTAAATGCCTGTCCCAGAGGAGGCGGCTGGAGTGGAATTTTCTGTGTTGTGAGGGGGATGGATTGGCTCTTCCCTCTCCTGGATGTGCACAGCTGGGATCACTCTGTCCTGGCCTGCAGGGAGGGGCTGATGAAAGAGCTGCTGAGGTGACGTTTTCTGTGAAAGTCTTCAGGATTATATAAACTGGGATTAACTGTGCGAGGGTGGAAGTTTCCCCACAGCCCTTGTTGAGGCAGCTGTGTTTTAGGATTGTAGCTGTAAACTCTCCCACTTGAAAAGGACTTATTTTCCTTTGGTTTTGCCTTAGTTCTCATCACCTTGGCCAAAACCTGCTCTGGGATTGCGCTGCTCTGATAGAAGGATTCCAATTTCCAGGCAGAGTTTATTTGTATGTGATTTATCTCTATTTCCCTTTCCTTATCTCACCACCTTCCTTCTCCAAGGGTTATCCCTTTTCTCCTCACCTTGGCAAAGAGGGTAGAAGAGAGCAGAGCATTTTGCTGAAGCTGTGAAGGACTTGGCTTGGAAAATTTTGGCCATTTTAGGACGATTACTTCATGACAGTATCTGCAGAATTCCTCCCGGGCTGGGTCTTTCCAAGCTTAGACCTCAGGCTTCCAGACCATGAGACTAATTGGAAAAAATAAAACAGGAAATCAAATGATGTTTCTTTCTGGTGTTTGAGCCATTAGAATGGGTCTGGATTTGAGATTTCCAGAAGGAACTAATTTTCCTATCTGAAAACTGCTGGGTTCAGGCAATCACTTCTGCCCAGGCTTACAGGGAGGAAACCAATTAGAACTCGCAGAAATAGGCACAACTGCATTTACTGATCATTTACCAAATGAGAAAACATTTACCAAGAAATTGGTGAGTCAAAACAACTGCAGACTGAGGGGATTTGCACCTGCTTTGACCCAAACTGATACTTCAGTGGCTCTTGCTTTTATTAACAAAACTTCAGGTTATTTTTCTTCCTGCCCAAGGCTGGGTTTATTTTCCTCCCTGCACATCATCAGTCCCTGGGTTTCACCACTTTTACATCTTGGGAAGGTGCAGAAAGGAACTCCATGAGTCTGTAAAAGTCATTTACACCATTGTGCAGGGTTTGGGGCTGGATACAGGGTCTGGCATTCCCAGTTTGTGATGGGTGTCTGGGATTGCTCTTGCTGCGTGAGCCTGCTTTAGGAACAGACTCCTCTGCTGTTTGTGCAACATCCCAAAATATCACTTAGTGCTTTGGGGAAATGGTTTGGGAGAGGGGTGCTGCTGTGAGCAGTTTGCAGAGTAAGAAGGGTGGAAGAAGAGAAGGCAATGCACGCAGGTGTGAGGTTGATTCTCCTGTCTCTGGTTTCCTGTGGTGCCTCTCATCTTCTCCATCTCTGTCCCTTGAGTAGAGATTTCCCCAGCGAGCAGCCACTGAGTCACCCCTGGGTGCAGACTTCCCCTCCCTCTTTACAGTGAAGTCAGGAATCAGCAGATGAGGGCTTTCCACACGTGGTTGTGTCTCAGCCACATGGCGTAGAAAATGTAACCTTTAAAGGAGGGTCAGGGGTAGGAGTCTCAATGCACGTCGGTGTCACAGCCTGAATTCAGTGGCGTGGGATGCAGAAATGCCCATTTCTCATTTCTTCTCCATTTTCTCAGAATTTTCCCATTGGGTGGCTTGCTAAAGCTTTTAATTTGGTCAGCAGTGTGAAGCTGCTTGCTTCTGAGATGAATCATCATCATTAGTCATAAAAGATCCCTTACCTCGAAACAGTTTCCCGTTGTGAAATCTGAGAGAGGACAGAACACATTTCAGTCTCCCTCCTGCTAACAGATGCCTAGGAAAGGAAACCTAAGTTTTATTCTCTTTATCAAATGTTTGTTTCTTTGATTGATTTGAAATCATTGGAAATTTAGTAGTAATTTTTCCCTAATGCTGACTTGTCCTCCCTCAAAGCAACCGGAGCAGACAACCGATGAAATGTTATAATCGCTGTTTTCAGCAGCAGCAGTGGGATCATTTTAATATCCCACTTTAATATCTCATTTTAATATGGTTATCCAAGGGTGACTGTGGTTCTTGTGGACTCGGGGAACTGCCTGCAAAGCCACAGCCATCCCCACTTCCCTGTGCTTTTGGCTGCAGGGATTGGGAGCCAACGGCATCCGCCTGACCATGGAGAGCGCTCTGACGGCGCGGGACCGTGTCGGGGTGCAGGACTTTGTCCTGCTGGAAAACTTCACCAGCGAGGCTGCATTCATTGAAAACCTGAGGAAACGCTTCAAGGAGAACCTGATCTATGTGAGTGGCACAGGGACAGTCACCACTGAGGTGGCATCAGGGACCTGCAGCGTGTTGGCTGCATGGCAGACCCGGCTTTGCTCTGCTGTGGGGTTTGCTGCTGGCAGCTCACACAGGCCCTGGGTGCTTGTGCCAGGAGCAGCCTGGGTGCTGGCATTTGATGGGTGTGAGGCCTCAGTGCAGCGCTGCTGCTGAGATCTGGTGGCACTGACAGCACTGGAAACCCAACTCTCACCACGTTCTTCAGTCTCTTGAATTCACTCGCTTCCATCAACCCCAGACTTGGCCTCGATCCTAAATGTGTACTAGAAATCACCCAGTTGGGTGGATTGTTGGAAACCCTAAAACCACTTGTGCTGCTTTTTACCCAGCAAGGATAACACAGCTGGCACAACCCCAGCAGTGTCACTCTCCCAGAGCTAAGAGTTCTGTTCCTCAGCCCCCTTGGCCTGTTTGGAATCCCTCAGCAACATCCCCAGCACACCAGGTTGGGTGTCCAGCCTCCTGGGACACCTGAGCTCTGCCTCCAGGCCTCCTGTAACCTTCCTGCTCTTTGTTCTGTTTTTCAGACCTACATTGGCTCTGTGCTGGTGTCTGTGAATCCCTACAAGGAGCTGGAAATCTACACCAAGCAGAACATGGAGCGGTACCGCGGCGTCAGCTTCTATGAAGTTTCTCCTCACCTGTGAGTGGCTGCCAGGGCAGGTTTTGTCACTCCCACACAGCTGGGACACGTGAAAAGAGGCAAACAGGACTTTTTCCTTGTCCCAGCCGCAGCCCTGGAAATCCTAGGGCTGGAGAGGATCCTCTGGAGGGTGTGGTGTGAGGCTCTTTCTATTCCTGTTCCTCCCTCCAAAGAGGATGAGTTGCCTTTGCAAGAGCAGTATTTGGAAAGGGAGTTGGTTCCTTCCTGGCTGCAGGAACAGAGTTGCTTACCCAGCCCTGGCAGGACAGGAGTTCATTGTTCCAGGGTTATTTGGGGTCTCTGTGTCCGGGGCTAAGTAGGGGAAAGAGTTTCTGGTGTGTGGGGGTTTCTTTCCTACCTCTGCTGTTACTGCCTGACCAGTATTTATCTGGTATTTCCCTTGTTGCTAAGATACCATCAGCCTGTTGGAACAAGGAGTGTATTTATTTACATGGTCTGGCTTGGTGAGCATTCCCAATTTCCCATTAAAAAAAAAAAAAAAAAAAAGTTTGAGGTTTAAAGTTATTTTTGAAAGCATTTGAATTTTTTTGTCAGGCTGAAGGAAAAAGATGACTGAGAGCTGAGGCCACATGGCTTCAAAATGGTTTTTTTTCAGGACTAAAGGCCAAATTCTGAGCACCTCCAGGAGGATTTCTTATGCTGTGTTGTGTTTTGTTGGTTTTGGTTTTTTTTTTAAGAGATCTTGGAAGAGTAAATGATCTTATTTTTGAGCAAACTATTTGGGTTGTTTCTTATTGCTGGCACAGAGCCCAGGAGAGTAAACAAACCAGAATGTGCTGCAAGCACAGAGAGGGGGAGAAGCAGCATTACTTGGGAAAGTCTCAGTGCTTGAAGTTGGATTTGTTAGGACAGAAATGGGATTTTTGCTGTGTGAACCCAGATGGGGGAGGATGAAATCTGGAAAACTCTGCATTCAAACCTGCTCACTTCACTTTGCCTGTGGTCAGGAAAGGGCTTCTGCGCCCTGAGATGAGAATTTTGGGGCTCTCTGGACAATCTTTGGGGCTGTGGCTCTGTTTTTAATTGTGCTCTAGGTACAGGATGATGGCAGTGCTCATGGATAGCACGAAGCACTGAGCAGATGTGTTTTAATTCCACTTAAATCACAGTGTAGCTGATTATTTCTTAGGCTTTCTTTCTCTTTTTCACAAGTCCCTTCAGAAGCTGTAAAATGTGCAGCTCCTAAGTGAACCCTGGAGAACTGGGATCATGGAAACTGCTGCTCCCACTTGGAAAACAGAATTTTTTAACTGTTTTTTGCTGTTCCATTGCATTATTTGATTATTTTATTACATTATTCAATTATATATGCATTTAAAAATCCTCTGAGGAGCATCAAAATGCTCCATCTGCAGTGTAGTGCTCTGGGCTTCTCCTTTTCCAGTAAATCAGGTGTCTTCTTTCCTCTTTCTCCTCTTCTAAACTGACTCTAGAAAGCCAAAACACCTCAAGATCTCCATTCCAGCATCAGCTATTTTGAGTGTAGGCCTGGGCACTGGGTTTTCTGGGAAGTGCAGCAGCTTTGGGCTTGGATCACAGCATATTCCCAGAGATCTGTCACATCCTGTCCTGTTTATGGCCTGCAAATGGGACCATAAACATCTTTATTTGCAGTGATTCTGTCTGGGCCTGACTGGAGCTCTTGGGGCCATAAACCACCCCCTAAAGGCACGGGGTGGGGCCAGAGGCACTTCTTCAAATCCAGATGAAATTAGGATTTATTCAGCTGTTTTCCAAAAGGCTCCCGAGGCAGACTCTGGATGGGCAGAGAGGGACATGATGTATTTTGTGGGGTGAGTTGTGTTGCCAAGGGAGCTCCTTGGTGTTGCCTTAGCACCAAGTATTAATAGACTCGAGAAGGCCACGGTGTTATTTTGATGTGATTACTTCTAATTAATAGCACAGCAGGAAAGTTAAAAAAAAAAAAGAAAAAAGAAAAAAAAAAGAAAATTAAAAAAAAGCCAAGCTACTAAAATGTTGTCAGGTGTATGAAGTCAGGATATGTATGGAGAATCCTGATTGATCACCACATGTGAGAGCTGGAAGTGATGTTAGGGAGGTTGTGTGATGTGGGTTGTCCTTCTCCTGTCCCCCTGAGCAGTTGTCACCATTGTCACTCATCCCCTGCTGCTCTCTGGTGCTGTAGGAGCCTGTGTGACTCTGGGTGTGAGCTCCTGTCTGCTCTCAACACAGAAATGAAAGAAAAAGCAGCAAAGGAGGAAGCAGAAGGGCAGGGCCAGGCTCTGTGCAGGCAGGGGAGCTGCCTGGTCTTTGGGGCAGAGGGGACTTGCAGGATGCCCCTTAATCTCTGGTGGCTTTTCCAGCTCTTCCCACCATCCAAGAGAAGCTCTGGAGCCACCCAGACAGCAAAATTCTGTTGTGACCTTCTGAATGTGTCATCACTTAGAAGATAAGAAAGAAAAAAATACCAGTGGAGAACAAGGTGTTTCCTGTGTGTAAAACTTTCTTGTCCCACGGGACCAGACTTGAGAGATCATTTATATTTAGAAAAGCCAGTTGATCTGCACAATTTAGTCAACTTCTACTATTTTTTTTTTTATCAGAAAAAAAAAAAAAGTCAAAAGAACAGCCTCAGAGAAGGTGACAGTTGGTGTCAGGACCCTGCAGAAGCTCGGCCCGGTGGCTGAGGTGTGACCAGAGGTGTCAGTGCTGTCCTGGGTTGTCACCAGAGCGCAGCAGCCCTGTGATCCCACCCAGCCCGTGGCCTGGGGCTGTTTTTGGGGGCTGTCTGTGCCGGGCTGGGACAGGCAAACCCCTGACCCGGGCTGGGACAGGCAAACCCCTGACCCGGGCTGTCCCCTCCCAGCTACGCCATCGCCGACAATTCCTACCGCTCGCTGCGCACCGAGAGGAAGGATCAGTGCATCCTCATCTCCGGGGAGAGCGGCGCCGGCAAGACCGAGGCCACCAAGAAGATCCTGCAGTACTACGCTGTCACCTGCCCCGCCAGCCAGCAGGTCGAGACCGTCAAGGACCGGCTGCTGCAGTCCAACCCCGTCCTGGAGGTGATTCCCGCGGAATGCCGGCCCTGGGAGTGCTGTCCCGGGAATGCGGTGTGGGCACATCGCGGGGATCCCGCTCTGACCCCCGGCCAGAGCCCTGCAGGAGCAGCTGTGGCCCGGAGGGGCTGTGGGGAAAGAGGGGATTTGGCGAGGGAAGAGCCCTGGGTGGCTGCAGGACTCTGCGAAGGGGCACATCCCAGGGGGCAGCTCAGAAAGGCTGGGTTCGTTTTCTGGTGCTGTGGTGTCCTCTAGTGTCCAGCCCCGGCTGTGTGCAGTGCCCTGAGATAGCCCTGGGCCCTGTGGCCTTGTACCCTGTGTCCCTGAATCCTGTGTGCCTGTATCCCTGTGTGCCTGTGTCCCTGTGCTCTGTGTCCCTGTATCTCTGTATCCCTATGTCCCTGTGCTCTGTGTCCCTGTGCTCTGTGTCCCTGTGTCCCTGTATCTCTGTATCCCTGTGTCCCTATGTCCCTGTGCTCTGTGTCCCTGTGCTCTGTGTCCCTGTGTGCCTGTGTCCCTGTGCTCTGTGTCCCTGTGCTCTGTGTCCCAGGCCAGGTGAGCTCCCAGCAGCAGGAGAGCTGCCCAGGCCCAGGAGAGCCCCCCAGGCCGTGTGGCAGCGAGCTGGGACAAAGGGACAAAGGGACAAAGGGCTGTGGTGGCAGAGGAGCCTGGCCAAGGCTGTCAAGCCATGTTGTCAGTGGTGCACTGGAATTAAAATCAGCTGCAGGGGATGGAATTGTTTTCAGGGGATGGAATTGTTTTCAGGGGATGGAAGTGCTTTCAGGGATGGAAGTGCTTTCAGGGATGGAAGCGCTTTCAGGGGTGGAAGCGCTTTCAGGGGTGGAAGTGCTTTCAGGGATGGAAGTGCTTTCAGGGATGGAAGTGCTTTCAGGGGATGGAATTGTTTTCAGGGGATGGAAATGTTTTCAGGGGATGGAAGTGCTTTCAGGGATGGAAGTGCTTTCAGGGATGGAAGTGCTTTCAGGGAAGTTCCATCTGCACTGCCTGCACCGGGTGTGAAGATCAGCGTTGGGATTCAGACAGCAATCTGTTTCCTTCTGGGTTTCCAGGAAGAAAAAATCCCAGGCTGTAAATAAATAACTAGCAGCTTCACCCCAGTGTTTATAAATAGCCTGACTGGTACTCATTTATTTTTTCCCCTGATTGTTTTCATTTCAGGCCTTTGGAAATGCAAAAACCCTTCGGAATGACAACTCCAGTCGGTTTGGGAAGTACATGGACGTGCAGTTTGATTACAGGGTAAGCTGGAATCTGGTTTATATTTCAGGGCTGGTCCCAGTTACAGGAGTTCTCTGTGTTCTTGTGTTGCTGAGAGTGTGTAGTGAGTGCTTTGCAGTTCCTTGGTGACAGCATAAGCACAGCCTATGGTGGCAAAGTTTGGGTCCAGAGGGTTTTATGGCACTTGCTGTCCTTTCATTCCTCCCTTATTTCCCTGTACAAGGAGACAATGAGATCAAACCCTTTCATTTCCAGGGTATTTTATTTCTAGTGCTCTATGCCAATGGATTCTCCCCAGGTGAATCCCCATAAACCAGCTGAGGGATCTGAAGATGATCCCTGTGCTGTTTGTGCCCTCTCTGATCCCAGCTGCCCCACACCAGCAAGGTGGACACGGTGCAGGGGCTGAGGAGCTCAGCACTGCCATCCTCCAGCCCTTTAGGTCTCCTTCAATCCCTTCACACTCAGTTTTGGTGCTTTCCCTTTGTGCTGAATTCCTAGAAGGGGCTTTCCACATCTCTGGTTTGGTTTAGGGGGCTCCTGTTGGGGGCCACATCTTGAACTACCTCTTGGAGAAATCCCGAGTTGTGCACCAGAACCACGGCGAGAGGAACTTCCACATCTTCTACCAGCTGCTGGAAGGAGGGGAGGAGGACCTGCTCAGGAGGCTGGGCCTTGAGAAGAACCCACAGCAGTATCACTATTTAGTAAAGGTGAACATTAACTATAATTCTTAAAATATTATATTACAGGAGCAAGATATCTCCCATTGACTTGGTGATTTCCTTCCCTCACTTCAGAAATAACTCTGAGGTGGCTGCCATAATAAGAAATGCAATGCATTGAGCATGGATAATGTATCTTTGATGATTGTTTGCTTATTTATATCAATCTGTGTCTTTTTAGGGCCACTGTGCAAGGGTCAGTTCCATAAATGACAAAAATGAGTGGAAGATCATGAGGAGAGCCCTGTCTGTTATTGGCTTCAATGACAGCGAGGTGGAGGTGAGAATGTTCACAGCACAGATTTTCCTGCTTTTAAGGATTTTTTTCTGTTTCATTTGGGATTGCTGATTAAAATCAGTGAATCAATTCAGAGTGAATATATTCCCTACAAAAATCCTGAAAAAGATACAAACTGTTCTCTAAAATGTGAAGTAACACAAAAACCTTGCTGTGTGCTCATTCCATCATCCTGGGCTCTGCCTGTTGCTTCCATGCCAGGATTTGCTGAGCATCGTGGCCAGTGTCCTGCACCTGGGGAATGTCCAGTTTGCTGCTGATGAGCAGGGGAATGCTCAGGTCACTACAGAGAATCAGATTAAATACCTGGCCAGGGTGAGTATCACCAGTCTGGGAGATACCACAGGAAAGGTGAATTGTAGAGGATTCCTTACTTTGAATTTGATAGCATCATATAATTTTAGAGTGTGATTTAGAAGTTCTCCTAAATTTCACTTTTATTTGACCTAAATAAAAGGCAAATATTATCATCAAATCTATTTAATTGACAGCTTCTCTGTTTGCCACCTGACTCACCACTGCCTTGAGGTTTGCACCTTTGGGCAGTGAGGTAGGAACAGACTCTGGAAAAAGAGTTTTAAAGAAAAAAAAAACACTTTTGGGACCTTTGCTTGGTCACTTCCTTCCAGCCAATTCATTTGTTAGCTCATATTCCTGCCAGAAAGGAGGGAAGGGAGGGATTGATGCTGCAGAGTTGTTCAGTGTTTGTGGGAAATGAGGGATTGTTCCACTGGGCTGGGATTTTAGGAAAATGGAATGTACAGCTCCATCAATTAATTGAATATCCTGCATGCAGCTGCTGGCAGTGGATGGCTCTGTTCTTCGGGATGCTCTGATCCACAAGAAGATCATAGCAAAAGGGGAGGAGGTAAGAGCAGCCCCTGGGGATTTGGGAGGCACCAAACGAATCAGCTCTGCCAGCACTTCCCAAGAGGCTGTCACTGCACTGGGGATGGTTCAGCCACCAGCAGGATGCTTTTGAGTGGCTGTTGAGTGCTGATGAGGCAGAAAAGGGGGTTTGGGGGGCTGCTGAGTGGCTTTTATCTGCTCCTGCTGCAGCTGGTGAGCCCCCTGAACCTGGAGCAGGCAGCCTACGCCAGGGACGCCCTCGCCAAGGCCGTCTACGGCCGCACCTTCTCCTGGCTGGTCAACAAGGTCAACAAATCCCTGGCTTACAAGGCAAGTGAACCTTCTCTTTGTTGATATCCAGTCAAATGAGAAAGCAATTTCCAAATCTTTCAGCTGCAAAGCAAGTTCCATGCTTTCAATCGTTTCTAAATTAGTTTGTTTTCCAAATTGCACAGTAAACGCTGGGATTAAGTGATGGAGATCCAGGGATGGATCATAGATGTGAGGAAATATCTACATTTGTTTTCTGCTCTGTTGCAGGAAGAGAAGTTTCCAGGCTGGAGAAGTACAACAGTTCTAGGATTGCTGGACATCTATGGCTTTGAGGTTTTCCAGCACAACAGGTTTGTTTTGATAAATTCTGAATTACATTATTCAGTTATTGTGTTTTCTCTCCCTTGTGAAACAAGGCTTTACTCCATTTCCTGGTAAAAGATGTGGCATTAAATGTCAGGACATCAGGTGAGAAACTGATCATCACAGGGCTTCTGACACTTAGGATGTCCAGCTAATAATTAGTATTTACAGCTGTAATTAGTATTTACAGCTATGAATGGTCCTGTATTTAAAATATTTTGAATAAACTGTTGGGTTTGGGGTGTATTCTTGCCTTACCTTGAGCTGGGCCTCTGTCCAGCTCTCCAGCTCAGAGGTGGCTGTTGTGGATCTTCCCATGGTGGGGATACAGCAGGGCATGGGACTGGCAGAGTCTGGAACCTTCCTGGCAGGGCAGCACTGAACCAAGACTCTCAAATTTGCAGTGTTATTGGACCTTTATTCAAAGTTTTTGTGTTCCTCCATATTCCATCTTTCATGTCCATTTCCCCCTCCTTCTGGAACTCTTTGAGTTTCCCTAAATAATAAACTAAATGCATGCAGTCAGCAAATAAACACTTCACAAAAATCAGTTTCTTTTGATTGACTGTATCCCTGCAGCTCCCACTGTCTGTACTTCCTTCTGTACAAACAGTGATTATTTTTTCTGCTTTTTCTTTGCAGCTTTGAGCAGTTTTGTATTAATTACTGCAATGAAAAGTTGCAGCAGCTCTTCATTGAGCTCACCCTGAAGTCAGAGCAGGAGGAGTACGAGTCCGAGGGCATCGCGGTAAGAGCCCAACTCCTCCCTTCCCTCTCATTCCCGAGGGAAATATCCTCTCCAAATAAAGGAATTCAAGAACTTCCCTTTTCCCCTTCTTTTTGAAACCCTGGTAACTGTGGGAGACAGCTGGAAGTGAGTAATGCCATCCCAAGCTTTTCCCCTGATTTTAATAAAGGCAATGTTAAGAAAACAAAAGGGATGAGTGAAAAAGCTTTGACAGAAAGATTGTTTAAGTCAGCTGCTCTCTGAAATGTTCTGATATTTACATGTTTTTTTCCAGTCTAGAATTGTTTTCACCTAAGTGTGATTGCTTGTCTTTGCAGTGGGAACCAGTTCAGTATTTCAATAACAAAATAATTTGTGATTTGGTGGAAGAGAAATTCAAAGGCATCATTTCTATTTTGGTGAGTTGAAAACATCTTTCTGAATGAAAAATTTTGGGCCGTGTAGTGGAAAACAAGGGAAAAAACAGTTTATGTTGGAAGTGTTTGAGTGGGTGGGAAGAATAATAATACACTGAATAGTGACACCATTAAAAGTCATTGCATCACCTCCATGGGCTCTGGGGAAAGCAGCTCCCAGTCCAGGCACTGGAAGGAGGGAAATGTTTTCCTTTTCAGCTCAAGGAGTCTTCATTTATTGAGCTGAAAGTCAGTTAGCTGTGGAAAGGCCAAAGGGACAAACTGGGGCAGAGCTTCAGTGAGGCAGAGCCCAGTGAGAAATCCCTGGGATTTGTGTGTTTGTAGGACGAGGAGTGTCTGAGACCTGGGGATGCCACAGACACAACGTTCTTGGAGAAACTGGAGGAGACTGTGAAGAACCACCCTCACTTTCTCACGTGAGTGTTCCCTCAGCTGAGGCATTCCAGTGTGTGAATAACATCCTCACTGTGCTGGCTCCCACATAAATGATGATAATTTTCTTTAACAAAGAGATTTGATTGATATTTATGATAGTATAAAATAGGTTGTCAACACTAAGTGCCTGACTGAGCTTCAGAATGCAATAGGGGCAACAAAACTCGTTACTGACTCGCCTCTCACCTTGCAGAATATTTACTTCAGTTTTAGAGCTCCAAATGTCTGTTTATCATGAATGTTCTGCTTTTATTCTGTTTGGGATGTCTACATCTTATGTGCACACAGAACCATTCTGCAAGGAACACTGAGATTCCCCTTTTAATTAAATACATTTAATGACACTTGTTGTGACGTGCTGGTTGGGAACGTTATTTACCTGAAAATCACCGAGTCCAATTTACATTCCTTGCTCACCTTTGCTCATCCTGCTCCAGGACTGAATGTCCTGGTGCTTTTTGAAGTGAATCCTGCAGGATTTTGTTTCTCCTGAAGGTTTTTGCTCCCTCCCCAGGCACAAACTCGCTGACCAAAAGACGCGCAAGTCGCTGGGCCGGGAGGAGTTCCGGCTCTCGCACTACGCTGGGGATGTCACCTACAGCGTCGCAGGTAACACAGGAAAACCCAAAATCTGGGCCTAAAATACATCCCCACAGCCTTTGATCAACCAGGTTCATTTCAAATCTCAAATCCCTGCCTTGAAGTTCCAGTGGATTTGTTTTTCTTCCAGGTTTTCTAGATAAAAACAACGACCTTCTCTTCCGGAACCTGAAGGAGGTGAGCGTGGAGAGAGGAGGTTTCCAGGACAGGATGAGGAGTTGGGTTTAAAATGAGGTGGCACCTGAGGGAAAGGATTCTCTTAGACTCCACTTGGAGGCTGTGTGGCCACAGGGCTGTGCTCTGAAAAGACTGATTGAGATCTCAATGTTCATTTTGTTATTTTAAATAGCTTTGTCCTCGGGTTTCTCTGGTACTTCATCTCTGAAAACATCTCTCTCTGCAGACCATGTGCAACTCAGAGAACCCCATCATAAACCAGTGCTTTGATAGGACAGAGCTGACAGACAAAAAGAGACCTGAAACGGTGAGAACTCAGGAGCTGCAGGGGGCTGTGGCTGTTCCCTCTTTTTTAAACATGAACTCTCTGACATGATCTGAATGCAAACCCCTCTCATGCCCTTCTGCTGCTTTGTAGCCAGCTCCAGGTCATCCCTTCACGTGTAGTTTTCTGGTTTTGCTCCTAGGCAGCAACTCAGTTCAAAAACAGCCTCTCCAAACTCATGGAAATCCTGATGTCCAAAGAACCCTCCTACATTCGCTGCATGAAGCCCAACGATGCCAAACAGGCTGGTATGGCCCTGGGGACAGGGGCAGGGCACTGCACCCCACTCAGGGAGGCACAGAAAGAGCCACATGAAGCCCTGCACGATTTTGGGTTCATTTTGGGGCTGTGCCTGAGCTGCTGTAGGGAGGGGAGTGCCAGCAGCCAGGAATCACAATGGGAGCACTTGGGTAGAGGTGGTTAAAGGAAAGAATTATTGACCTGTGTAAATTCATTATAATGACCTCAGTTTTGGTGTGTGTATGCATAAAACATCCCAAAGGAAAATTATATAAATAATTAAAAAGGGATGGGAGGGGGGAAGGCAGGAGACACAAAACTCTGTGGGGCTGGTGCTGTGAGGGTTCATTGGAGGTTAAAGAGAATTGTGTGAGATACAACAAGAGCTGAACATTCCCCTTCTCCTGACCAAGGGGCAGCTGTGCACTGATTGTTTCTCCATTTCCATGCCCTGAAAGATCGGTTTGATGAGGTCCTGATCCGACACCAGGTGAAGTACCTGGGGCTGATGGAGAACCTGCGGGTGCGCAGAGCCGGCTTCGCCTACCGCAGAAAATACGAGGTTTTCCTGCAGAGGTGAAGCCACTTCGGAATTTTTTCCTCTGCTGCTCCCTCTCCCTGAGCTTCATCCCATTGATGTTGAGGCTGGGAGCTGTTTGGAACAGCACAGGGGCAGCTTTGGCACCCAGAGGGGTGGGAAGCTTGGGCTCCCTCCCTTCCCATGACTCCTCTCCCTCCTTGGATTGCACTTCTCTCCCTAAGATTTCCTCTGCTGCCGATTCCCAGGTACAAATCCCTGTGTCCAGAGACGTGGCCCACGTGGGATGGGCGGCCCTATGATGGGGTGGCTGTGCTGGTGAAGCACCTTGGCTACAAACCAGAAGAATACAAAATGGGACGGTCAGTTCTGTGTTCTCAATTCCAGGTTATGAATCACCGCATGCCCCTTGTTGTCCCTTTGAAATAAAGCTTCTCTGGATAATGGGGGAGGGAAAAGAGCCCAAAGGGGATGCCAAAAGCAAGTTGCTCCAGCATGTAAAATGTAATTCTGCATTTCTATTTCCAGAACAAAGATTTTTATCCGCTTTCCCAAAACCTTGTTTGCGACAGAAGATGCTCTGGAAGTGAGGAAGCAGAGTCTGGGTGAGGCACTCACACTTGCAGTGGATTCCTATTTTAAAAGCTGAGTCTTTTTCTACCAAAATGTGCTTGGTCACAGTTGCAAATTGCTGCTTTTCTTGCAATTCCAGCCACAAAAATGCAGGCGACGTGGAGAGGTTTCTACCGCCGGAAGAAATTCCTGACCATGAAACACTCAGGTAGGAGAGACACAGAAAGAGGGAGGGAGATGTTCCCCCAGCAGCTCCCACAGCAATTCCCATCCTTTTACTGACATTTATCCCATCTCTCATATTATTAAAAACTCATATTCTTGCCCCCATGCCCTACTGAAAGCTGGTTATTTCCAGAGTGGGTTTCCTGAGCATTTTTGGTGCCAGTTTTGTGTGGGTCAGTTTGGGGATGAAGGAGCTCCCTTAATGCAGTATCTTATTATAATAATATATTTATAATAATATAATGATAATTATATAATAATAATAATTTATTTTTAGCCATTGCCATCCAGTCCTGGTGGAGGGGAACCCTGGGACGCCGAAAAGCTGCCAAGAGGAAATGGGCAGTGGAGACAATCAGGAGGTGTGTGAAGAGCAGCCCAAACCCTCAAACATCACATTCCTTATCAATAAGATGTTAAAAAGAAACTTTGCCACTACAGAGGGGGTTTTTTTTAAATAAATTACAACTATTAACTAAAGCCCAGGAAATAGAACCTTTAAGTACCACGAATTTTGATGACTTTTTCAATTTTCTAACAATATTTTCCACACGCACAGGTTCATTAAAGGCTTCATTTACCGGAACCACCCGCGGTGCCCGGAGAACGAGTATTTCCTGGATTACATCCGATTCTCCTTCCTGATGAACCTCAAGAGGAACTTACCAAAAAATGTCTTGGACAAATCGTGGCCAACTCCTCCCCCATCACTCTGTGAGGTGGGAACGAGCCCTGGGATGTGGGAGGGGAATCCAGGCCTTGAGGATTGCAGCTTCTTGGACCGTGGTGCTGTTGCAACACCATTTTCTCCTGGGTTTCTCATCCATTTCTGAAATTCCCTTCAATTTTTCTCTTTAACAAATTCAATTCCATCTGTTCCTGTTATTATTCTGCATCTGCTTGAATTGATTTATCTGCTCAAAACAAAATATTGCAGAAAATCCCAGTTACCTTATCCAAAGAATTTTTTGGATTGAAGGTACAGGAGGAAGGGAGGAAAGGAAGGAAGGAAGGGCACAGCAGTGCAGAGAGGAGGGATCCTGGTGTTCTCTCCCCATTCTAAAGCAGCTGGAGAAGTCCCAGGGCAAACCCTCATAGAGAAAGGCAAAAAATCAACTACTATTTAATTCTTGGTCAAGAAAGAGCTTTTTAACCCAGCAGTGCATTTTCTGCAGTTGCTGCTGCTCTGTTGGGTTTGTCAGTGTTTCTGGGCTGTTGGGTTTTTGTCCCTGTTGGGTTTTTGTCCCTGTTGGGTTTGTGCCTCTCAAGTTTCACCCTCTTGGGTTTATCAGTGTTCTGTGCTGTTGGGTTTGTCCCTATTTGGTTTGTCCCTGTGGGTTTGCCCCTGGCTCTGGGCTGTTGGTTTTTGTCCCTGTGGGTGTTTCAGTGTTCCTGGGCTGTTGTGTTTTGTCCCTGTGGGTGTTTCAGTGTTCCTGAGCTGTTGGGTTTTGTCCCTGTGGGTGTTTCAGTGCCCCTGGGCTGTTGGGTTTTGTCCCTGTGGGTGTTTCAGTGTTTCTCAGCTGTTGGTTTTTGTCCCTGTGGGTGTTTCAGTGTTCCTGGGCTGTTGTGTTTTGTCCCTGTGGGTGTTTCAGTGCCCCTGGGCTGTTGGGTTTTGTCCCTGTGGGTGTTTCAGTGCCCCTGGGCTGTTGGTTTTTGTCCCTGTGGGTTTGTCCCCAGCTCTAACCCCTCCCCTCTCCGTGGGCTCCCCGCAGGCGTCGCAGCTCCTGCGCAGGCTCTGCATGCAGAACATGGTCTGGACCTACTGCAAGAGGATCAGCCCCGAGTGGAAGCAGCAGGTACAGGACACCTCTGCAGGGACTCCCCGACATTCCCAAGGGCAGAACTGACAGGGGAGGGCGGAGAGGAGCAGCTGGAGGGGGGCAGGGCCCTGCCCTGGGACAAGGGCAGCAGTGGGAGCTGCAGGGCTGTGAATTGCTGCTTTCTGGGGTGCCCCTGGAGCAGTGGCACTGATGTGGGTTTAGGTTGGACACAAAACACTGAAAGCCTGGAATGTGCATAGAAGAGACCCCATTCTATACATATTTCAATAGGTGCTATTTACACAGCCTGTGGAGCAAAGCCCCCACAGAATTTCTCTATTGAAAGGCCCTGCTCCTCTGCCCATGGAAGCTAAAAATATAAGAAGCTGCATTATTCTGCCTGTACCATGTAAAGGAGAGAGTGAGAATGCTGCAGACACAAACCCAGTCATTTTCCAAACAGAGAACTTACAGGAACAGTTTCAGCTGCTCTGTTGTAGCTAAAAGGAATAAAAATGATACTGAGATTTGATTCTTCTCATGGAAAGGTAGGGGGAGGGAGTTTTTGTATTAAGGAAAAAAAAAAAAGCTCAGTAAAGAGATGTAATAGGAGATGTTGGCTGTAACTGCCATGAAGGCTTTTCGTGGCACAATCTCTCACCTTCTGCAGTGCATGGACACCTGCAATGAAAGGCTGGGGCTGAGCCTGTGATTAAGGACATGGGATTAGCTCAGCTCAGCAGCTGCTTTCCCCCAGCAAACCAGACTCACTGATAAGGAGCTGCTTTTATCCCCATTTTTCCCTGTAAATCAGCCCAGGTGCCTTGTCCTGTGTCACAGCCTTGGCCCCCAGTCCAGCAGTGGGGATTTCTCACTTTCCCAGTCCCTGGTTTGTTCTTGGAGCAGAGGAGCCCAGGGGCTGGAGCTCTGCCACCTCCAGGGACTGAAAGTTCAGGGTGACTCCTCATCCAAACAGGAACTAAATGATGACTGCTAATAAAACCACAAAGGCAACATCACTTCTAACACAAATGTATCTTCTTAATGAGGAGAAATTTTATACTGAACACAAGAAAACTTTTTTTGTCCTTGCAGTTGGAACAGAAAGTAATTGCCAGTGAGATTTTCAAGGGTAAAAAAGACAATTATCCTCAGAGTGTTCCCAGGCTCTTCATCAACACTCGACTGGGTGAGTGGGGGCTGCCAAGTTTAATGGCAGGAAGGAAGGGGGGGATTAACGAACTCTCTTCTTGCTGGAAATTCCTTTCTGACCTCCCACCTCTTTGATTTTAATACAGGTAGAGAAGAAATAAATAGTAAAGTCCTTCAGGCATTAGAAAATGAAGCACTTAAGGTGAGAGATGTGTCCCAGTACTTTTGTCAAGCTCCCAAGAGGGGGGCAGATGAGAATTTTGGAGATAGATAGTACAGCAAGCATTTGACATTGTATTAAGCTTGTAATACTTTTGAGAACTGTCTGGGAAGAGCTGATGGATTAGAAAGAGATTTTTGCAGTTTAGTGATTATTGAATAGGTTACAGCTGGAAGGGAAGGGGGAACCCCCAGAGTGCCCCCAAACCTGGGTTTGTTTGTCCCCTCTTTCCCTGGTGCCGGGGCAGCCACGGGGCTGTGTCCAGAGCTGCTCTGGGGCAGCGAGGAGGTTCTGGCACAGAGCATTTTCTGCATTCCTGCTTTCCCAAGGCCTGGCTGGTGCCTGCTGGGGGCTGGCAGTGCCCCAGGTGGGAGCTGGCCCTGCTCACTCGTGTTTCAGTATGCAGTGCCCGTGGTCAAGTACGACAGGAAGGGCTACAAGGCGAGGGCACGGCAGCTGCTGCTGACGCACAGCTCGGCCATCATCGTGGAGGAGGCCAAGATCAAGCAGCGCATCGACTACTCCAACCTGACAGGTGGGGCTGGCACAGGGATGGGGCACTCCCCTGACCCTGCACCTCAGCTGCACTTCTGCACCTGCCACTCCAAACTCCAGTTTGTCTTTGCCCTGGACAAGAATGGGATGAGCTGATCCTGGCAAGCATTTTAGTATCTTGAAATTGCATTTTTCTAAAAAGAAGCTCTGTAAAAAAAGACTGGATGTGGCACTTGGTGCCATGGTCTAGTTGAGGTGGCATGGGTTGGACTCGATGATCTTGAAGGTCTCTTCCAACCTAGAAAAATTCTGTGAAAATTCTGTGAAAAAAATGTCACCAAAGTGACTCAATTCATCTCCCTTAACCCTCCCCTCGAGTGATTTCCCAATTGCAGGGCCTGGCTGGGGGGGGTTGCCCCATTCCTGCACAGCAGCTGCCTGGAGCACTGCTGCAGCTTTTGGCCCTCGGAGTATCTGCCAGGAGGGGGAAATTGCTGCGTGCTCACTGCAGCCTTGGGCTGAAGCCTCTGCCCTCAGCCCCCTGCAGCCTCTCAGCTGTGCTGGGTGGGACAGTGAGCCCTCCCCAGGTGCCAGCAGTGCTGCTGATGCTCCTCTCTCCCCCAGGCATCTCCGTCAGCAGCCTGAGCGACAGCTTGTTCGTGCTGCATGTGCACTGTGAGGACAACAAGCAGAAGGTACCCGGGGCCAGCCCTCCCCCCTCCAGCCCCTCTGAAGGGTGAAAGGCACAGGGAGCACGTCTAGGTGGGAGGAGGGGTGACAGGGTGACAGGGAGGTGACTTTGTGCCAGCCCTTGCACTGGTATTTCCCTGAGTTGGACAGCACCAGAGGGGCCAACAGGCACTGCCCAGCTGGGCAGTGCCTGTTGGCCCCTCTGGTGCTGTCCCTGTCCCTTACAGCAGGGTGGCTTTGGTGCAGTGACACCAAAGCCATGATCCTAAAGCATGGACTCTTCCCCCCAGGGAGATGTTGTCCTGCAGAGTGACCACGTGATTGAGACACTAACAAAAACAGCCATTCTGGCCAACAAAATCAACAATGTCAACATCAACCAGGGCAGGTGAGTGACACCAGGGCCCTGCCTTGGCTCCAGAGCAGCTCTGCTGCAGCTCTGTTAACAGCCAGCTGCTGGAGGGTCCCACATGCTCACCAGGGCTGTTCTCTCCCTTTGCTCCTCACAGCATAAAGTTCACAGTGGGACAAGGCAAAGAAGGGATCATCGACTTCATCTCGGGCTCAGAGCTGCTCATAGCCAAAGCCAAGAACGGGCATCTAACAGTGGTGAGTGTGGGCTGGGATCACTTACCCTGGATCCCAGGCAGCATTCTGGCATGGGACACGTGGGACACAGGCCATGGGGTGTTCCTGCCAGTGGCACTGCCCTGCTATCCCAGCCTTTCCCCCACTTGGAGCAGGGCACAGGGCTCCTGCAGCTCTGAGGGGCTGCCAAGCACACTCAGCAAGGGCCTGTCCTAGCACTCACCCATTTACTCCATAGCAAATCAAATTTTAATGTATTTAAACACTCAAACAAAATCCTCTCCCCTTCTCAGCTTGTTTGTGGTGATGCTGGCAGTCAGCTGAGCCCCACAGCTGATTAATGCACTGTCAGACCCCAGCATATTCAGGAATAAATCCAGAACAAATCCAGACTCCAGGACCAGAGGCTGCCCGGCCTTAGAACAGCCTCAGCAGGTTCAAGAATTAAAACTTTTGCAGCATTTTGAACACACTTTCAACCCCATCCTTTTCCTGCAGGTTGCTCCTCGGTTGAATTCCCGATGATGAAAAATTCCCCTCTCCAGGACCGTTCCCTCCACAGAACTGGCTGAACATTGCTCCCAGCAACCCCCCCTTCCTTGCTTTGCTCTTTCTGTTATTACCAAAGACCTGCACTTTCAGAACAACCACAAAATACATCCTAGCTCTCCTTACTTTAAAAGTCCCAAAGAAAGGCCTGCTCCTCTCTCCTTACCCGACTGAACGTGGGGCCCGGCACAGCATCCCTGCAACCACAGCTCGGGACCTGCAGCTGAGTTTAAGCCCTGATGGAAATGACCAAAATTTGTGCTTGGCATCACCAGAAACAAGCACAAGCAGAAAAGAAGTGACTCTGCTGCTTTCTCAGCCAAATCACGGAAATGCCAAACTTTGTATTCAGAATGTTTTATGAAGAGTTTTGCTCGGAGATGTTTTAATGCTTTGTGTTACAAATATAGTGAAGCCATATTATGTAAATGAGTAAAACCTGTAAATACTTTATAGCCAAGGATGCACTACCAGAGATGGAGTTGATGTGGAAACTTTTATGTTTTAGATTTGGAATTTTTGTTGTTTTTAGTTTATGGTTACAAGGTATAACCTGAAAAACCCGTCATGTAACTTCTTCACTGATCAGGAGCCAGAGACTTTCATCTTTTTTTTGAAGTCAGCTGTCCCATTTCTTGCTATTTTTATACTGCAGGAATTTTTCATATCCACACAAACACGATGTAATACAAACTGCAGAGGTTACCACTGCTCTGGGCTGGCCATGGGATGAACCTGAGCTTCTCCCCCTGCCTCTCCCTGTCTGGGAGTCCCCACTGCCCCTTCCCCAGAGCTCCACAGGCTCCAGAGCAGCACCTTCGGGAAAAATGGCTTTTCCTCTTGCTCCCAGCGTAACTGGAAGTCTGATGCCACAGTATTTATAGCAGTGCCTCAGTGCTGCCTCAGCAGGGAGGGCTGGGCACTGCTGCTGCCCCACAGCTCCAGGGACACAGGGTTGGATGCTGGCTGCAGCACAGGCTCCTCCTCAGCACGCTCCTTTAACCCCAACAGCTGCAGGGTGCTCGGCTCTGGGGAACTCCTGCTGCATCCAGGGCCCAGCTGCACAGCCCAGCCTGTGCCTCCTGCTCCACTTGCCTTAGCCCTCCTTCCCCTTGCCCTCCATCCTGCTGCAGCCACAGGCAGCCCTGGCTGGCTCTCAGCCCCTGCTGCCCCTCTCACCCTCAGCTCTGGCTCTGCTCTGGCTCCTGGCACGATGCCATTGCCCAGCCCTGCTCCGGGCTGGAATGTGGGACAGGCTGCAGGCCATCCCCAGATGTGTGCAGAGCACGCTGCAGATGTTGGTGCATAACCTCTGCCAGACAATGCTGAATAAATTTTTACAAAAAAACCCAACTCCCCTTGTTTGTGGTGCAGTTTCCTTACGTGGTTTAGGGGGAGGCTGAGCCCAGCCCCAGCTCAGTGTCCAGTTCAAGGAGCAGGTTATTCCCAGCAGAGCAGATAACCTGTGTCCCTTCTCTCCATCTATGGAACTGCACTGGATAAAAAACGCTGGAACAGCAGGTGAGAGGAATTCACCAACAATTTCCCAGGGACTGATAGAGGGGAAGACTGGATAAAAGGGCTGCTCCCAGCAGCACAACTCACGCTCAGACCACATCTTCCTTAGCTCCTGGCTGAAGAATAAGGCTGTTCCTGCTGCTCTCTCCCCCTCCAACTGTTCCTAGCACAAGCAACAAAGGGAAGTTACTCTTCTAAAAGAAATTCATAGTGATGGGTTGGCATTTTTAATTTAGGTTTGTTTTATTTAAGTTTAATGTTAATTCCATGCTGTGTTTCAGTAAGAACAATACAGATTCTGTATCTGTGGCTCCAGTCAGATATCCAGTAGTACAAATTAGCTTCAAGTTACACATACTGAACAAAAGAGGTTGAGCGAGCGAAGGGAGATGGGGAGAGGGGAGGGAGAAAAGAAAAAATATTGAACACGCATGCAGGCTTATCAATGCCACCTTCAATGCTAACCTGCTTGGAGGGAAAGTAAAGAACAGGCAAGAATGAGCAGCCACGGATTGTTGAACTGTTACCAGCACCATGATTTTCAGCAACATTTCAGCAGTTTGGAAACTTTTTTGTTTTTATACAGTAAAACCACTACAATAAATGTCCCAAATGCAACCTCGCAACTTCAAGCTAAACACCCAATTAAGTTGAAACATTGGTATAAAATTCAGTTTAAACAGTTATTAAAAAAAAAAAAAAAAAGAAAGAAAAAAAAAAAAGAAAAATGCCACCAACATGAGCAC